>VWZY01003720.1:76494-112771 GCA_013399075.1 Chloroceryle aenea | reverse complement strand
GAAGGAAAAAAAAAACCCTTTCGGTAAAAAGCAAAAAAAAAAAAAAAAAAAAAAATTTGCAGAAAGTAGTGATGAATGGTAGTATGTCTTTCCTCCTTAAATTATAACTCTCCCCCGGCCAACAATAACGTGAGATCAGTCTTATCCTGTGTAATGAAGCTAGAGAGAAAAGAATGCAGAAATCCTAAAAGATGGAGCTCGGCAGGAAAAAGCTGTGAAAAAGGCGGAGAGATTTCTCAACTAGAATTTCTTCTAAAACTTGTGTTTAAAGGTGGGTGAGGGGAGTGGACAAAAATAAACCAAATAAAACCAAAATCATGTCAGCCACATAACATTATAAGAGCCCTCTGGGGCTTCACGATTATTTTCATAAAATGGTAGAACAGCTTGGGTTGGAAGGGACATTAAAGGCCATCTAATTCTAAACCCCTGCCATGGGCAGGGTTGCCTCCCACTAGACCAGGTTGCTCAGAGCCTCATGCATCCTGGTCTTAAATACTTCCAGGGATGAGGCATCCACAACTTCTCTGGACAACCCATTCCAGTATCTCACCACCCTCATAGTAAAGAACTTCTTCCTAACGTCTAATCTAAATCTACCCTGCTCGAGTTTAAAACCATTGCCCCTTGTCCTATCACCACATGCCCTTATACAAATTTTAGGCCCTCTCATCTCAGTCTGCTCCACAGAAATAGACAAATTCCATATGTAAAGACCAAAGAGTTTTCTTTCTCAGTAGCTTACCACCTGCAGATTTGAATTTTTTTTTTCTCTTCACATTACCAGCCTTCTAGCCACATCACAAGCATTACACAGGTATAAAAGAGAAAAAAAAAATAGGGTTCTGTATGAAATGCTGTCTGCCTTGCAAAGCTGTTACCTGAAGCCGTATCACCCGCCCACAGCAGCAGAAGGAAAACCTTTGTAGTTTACCAGAAGTAATACCTTTGCATTGTTATTAAATCAGCAGATAAACCTGTGAACAAATACCCAGGGCAGAGTTGCTAAAGAAAAGAGAAGAAACATCTATTCAAGAACTGTAGAAAGTATATTACTAAATTTACTAGAATCCTATTTCCAGTTCATCACTCCTTTTGACCTGGTAGAAACTGCTGCTGGTACCTAGAAGAGAGTACACAGATCCACTATTTAACTTTGCATCCTCTTCTGACTTTCATCCCTTTCTCTGACTTTTGTTTTATTTCAGATAACTCAGCTATGAGCTTTGGTGGTCATTTTTATCAGTAGCCCTAGTTTACTGTACTCACTGCAGGTAGCTTATGTAATTTATGGGTTTAATACTTCCACAAAGCACATAGTACAATGGTGAGAGGCTTCATTTAAAATTAACTACATAAATAAGCAAATATAATATCATTAGCATATAACAGATGGTGCTTATCAAACTACAAACAGTGTAGGTTTAGAAAGTTCAGTAGCAGTGTGACCACCACTGTACCAGCAGACTGTGTATTCATGTCCTAATAGGTCTAGCAGACCTTTAGAATGTTGCATAACACAGTAATAATCTTCCCACAGTTTGCTGTCAAGAATTTAAGATTCTCATTTCCTTCTTTACATTGTACCAGTAGCTCTTCCTGGGCAACACACTTGCTTGTCCTAGACCCACAAGCATAAAAGTTACACACAGCTGAAAACCATCTACCACAACAATGCTGCCACCACTGATGGGCAATAATGTACCAGACAGGTTGAGAACCTACATGCCCAGGTGTAAAACCTTCTGAAAGCTGTTCCATACTCAGTGATACCCGGGATCCTGGATGTTCCAGCCCCAGAAGTCAGTGTGAGTCTCAAGCAATGTGAGCATCCACTCAGAGCACTGACAGAAAGGCACTTTCCAGGGGAGTACCTGCCATCTTCCACGTCCACTTTCAGAGACAGGACAACAGCCTAGCAGGGACCTGAAGCGTGCCACATGCTACAGCCATTACTATGAGCTGCCGTGAGTCTGGCAGCAGTGGTTTTGATCTTCTCCATTTGCCTGTCCTGCTGCCTGCCAAAAACTACCCATCTTTGCCACAGCTGCCAGTGAGCATATGTGTTTGTCTCCACTGTATCGGCACCACATCCAGCATCTAGACATAAAATGACTGTCAGCAGCTCCAGCCTGCTAGCTCCAGTACCAAGGGTGAATCTCCAGAAAAGGCATGGAAGGAGGCCATGGGAAAGCGTAGCAACACATGACCAAAGCTGGAAGAGCATGGGTATGTCACCGCTCATCTCCCTGCTCCCTTAAAAGCTGTTTTCAAGTGCTTTGCCACATCTGAATGAATGAAAGGTAAGTCTGCTGGCCTCTGCTCACCAAATAGTATTTTCCTGTTTTTTCTTGTTGAAAGTGGTGCTGATCTGGATGCTACATGGAATAAATCACCAGTGGGATTTCTTTCACTGTGGTTGTAAAAACAAGTTTAGCAACATTTCTGTTTTGCTGTGATTGAACCTTCCCACAGAGCTGCCATTCACAAATTTTAAATGACTTACAATATGCTTTGCACCTCAGTAATTATACTCTAAGTTATCAAGTTCACACACACTCTCCTTTTCCAGAAACTCATTTGTGCTTGGGAGAAATTACTTCTGAACATGCTTAATTCTCGTCTTCATTTTACACACTGTATGTAATCAAACTTTTTATTAAACATTGCCAAGCAATCTGTCTCATTTAAAATGAGCTGCTAGAAGAGGTAAAGGTCCATTAAGCTGTTAATTGCACACTATAACTCTGATTTCCTGAAAAGTTATGTTGCATGTAGCTTTCTCAAATGCTTTATTCCATATTTACCTAATTCTACTTCCACGGCTACTACATTGGTCAGGTATATGACAAAAAATCAGTACAATGAGGTCAGCAAAATTCTCCCATGTAGAAAGAGGGAGAAAAAAATTAGGATTTCATTTCCATTTCTCTTGTCTGAGTTTGATATGTAGAATTTCACTGTAGGGGTACAAAACACAATTCTGCTAATGTAGAAATACAAGTATACCCTAAAGGCAGAGTGCTTCTGCTACACTAATGTTTTAAGTGATTTGAAAGCTAAAACTCATTGCAAGTAAACCTCAATGAGACTTGAATATGAAAGTCAAGGAGACAACATAAAAAAAGTTGTATGTCACTGGTTTTAAATTACTCATAATGGAGGTCAAAAAAACAAAACAAAACAAAAAAACTTTAGGCTGTGAAAATAAAACTCTGGTAACTCCAAAACACATAAGCTACATACAAACATTTTCAAAAAGATTGCCACATCTTCTGTATGGTTCTGAAGTGGTCTGAATGCAGGTCTTTGTACACAAGAAACACCATCAAAACATTTAAATTTGACTATACCCAACTCAAGAAACTGCAACATTTTTTACATACTAGTTAATTAAATAGACCTTACTTCATATCATGTACCCTAGTCAAATAAAATTCTATTTCTCATTCTTAAATGACTTTATATCTATCTTTGTTTTAGCTTGTAGTAACTTGAATGATATGCTAATGAAATTAGAGATAGTGGAAAAGGATGTAGCATATATTAATTTCTCTCAAAAGGCACGTAACTCAAAGCACACTATCACATAAATGTTGACAGTTATTTTTCCTTCTTTTTCCCCTATTTAATGAGCTGTGCAGATCTCACAACGCTGAGAATGAAGTAATTAGCACTGCTCTGTGTACATTTATTATATCTAGTAGGAGACTCTCTGTCAGGGGAGTCTCTCTCCTCCAGGCTTTATGACTGCCATAGGAACACCTTCAACCATCTGGCTTTCCAGCACCTTATCAAGGCCATGCAGTTTAAAAGTGGCAGGTCACCTTCCCAGCAAGAATTAGTGGTCAATCCCTTCCCAGTTTGGAAGGCGTGTGACAGCTCTCAATTGTCAGGTGAGTCTTCCTCATGTACAACAACATATTTCACTGCACTGTCCATAGGACAACAACAATCAATAATCCCTGAGCAGAAATGCCAGAATCCTGGTGCTTTAGACTTTTTATTGATACTCGTGCTTACAGCTTGACTTTAATGGGTCACAACCAGGAAGAAGGTTATCTTTGCTGTTTTTCACACAAGAGAAAAAACACCCGAAGAAATCAAAAGAATCCCAAATTTACAAAAGAAAACAGCACGAGTATTTTCCTAAGTACAAACAGCCTTGAAACATATCAGCACTATCTTTCAAATTACAATAGCTGTTCAGGGCCTGAGACTTCAGATTAAGAGAATTAAATTTCCCAAAATCAGTGGAGTGTGTGCTTATTTAATTAAAAGAAGGCAGAATTTCATTTGCACTTCATTGTTAAGAATACCACCTATAATATCACATTTTGGCAGTGCAGCTTAACTCCAATTTCTACTAAAAGCATACTTCATCAAACTAATTCTGAAGTTCATTACAAACGCTAAATGCCAGTACTATTTGCTATAGCGATCCCATCCCATTTGGATGTTTAAATAGGCAAACATGGTCAGATAAACTTGGAGCAGCTTGTGAATATTCTATGCTTTTTTAGATTAAGTCTTTTGTATTTGACCCGCTACTGTGAGATACATTATATATCCTTGATTTTAAATTTTCAAGGTGTTGAAAAACTACATAACTTTCTTGCTTTTACCCGTGCTTATGAAACGCATCAGGTTATTTTAGCTTGCTCTCACAAATGAAACAGCATATTATACTCATTACTTGACTATATCCCATGCAGCAAGGGGATTTAACTTCTGACTGATAGAAATTTACCCTTCTGCACTGACTTCAGACAATGCATATGACCCAGACTGTGCCCTGTAAGGCTGGCACATGATAAAACTCTCTTCAACCCAAGGGGGAAGTGTGAGACTTGAAGAGAAGCAACAGCATCCCATTTACTGAGACAGCCACTCAAGAGAGCTGGAAAGAACTATGTTAAAATCAGAGACCTCCCTCTTTCCTCTGAGCAGCTATGTCAGCCAAGTAGGAGGGAAGAGAAGCACAGCTCCTGCCTATTTTGGCTTATGCAAATTTGGTTATCTAACCTATATCATGGTTGTTTAGACTTCTTCCTTGGCTAAACTAACCTGCTACTGACAGATTGACGAACTCCCTCCAATCTGCTACTGCAAAGTGTCATTACATGATTGCAGATAAAAATCACTTCATTTCTATCACGGTGAGGAAACATTTCCCATGAATGTTACTAAAACAAACCACGTTATACTGTGTATACAATACTAATGGAGTTCACATTAAGCACTTTGGCACAATTAATGTTCAGTCCTTGGAAGGACAGGCAGGTACATTCCAGTAAGCTTGCAAAATGGTAATTCAGGGTTTGGAGAATATCAGTGTGGGACTACAGGGTGTCCAGCCCTGCAGGACTAGCAAAACAATTCTTGTCTAACAGAACACTTTGGATTCTAAGCTTTTGTTTTCCACAGGAAGACAGATCTACGTGAAATAAAATAACCTTCAACTTTTATAAATTCACAGCAAGACTGCAAGCATCTTCAAATGAGCTCTTACTGGCAGGCAAATCTCATTCTCCTGTTGCGAGGAGCTTGGACAGTGAGTGAACTGGCAGTTTTGCAGCAGACTCACCAGCAAGGTAGCCTCCTAAAGGGTGCCTGAGTGAGATACCACATGGGATTTTTGCACTAGGATTTTGGAATCAAGGGGTCAGTGAAATTTTTCTCAGCCAGGTAAAAGTAACTAGGATTGTGCCTTGCACCTCTGCTGCAGAGTGCTTTCTTTGCTAGCACGAAACCCTCAGCATTATGTTCCAAAGGTCAGGTTTAGTATTGTTCATCATCCTTGGTCTTTTGCTTCCCGCAAGACAACACTGCTTTCATACATTGTTTACTCACAAGTCAGAAGAATCTGGTCTGTGAACATTGTCAGATCTTCTAAATAAGTGATTCATATCTCTGAAACCTCCTTTATTGCATGACAGGTATGGTGCAAAAAAATGTACTGAAAACCTAAACAGCTTTTTTTTTGAAAAAAGACAAACTAAAAGAAGTGATAAAAAGATGACTGAGAAAAGCCTGTGTGTGGAAAAGCTCTTTTGAACACCACAGCCTGTGAACACTGAATTCATTACAAGCCTAAGGAGTCTTCATAAAATCCAAAGCAGCCACATCTTACTCCTCTAAACAGTTTCACCATCCAAAAGCTTGCAATAAATTGTAAAGTATTAGCAACGTATTACTGAAGTGGCACTCAATAACACTAATGATGGAATCATCTTCTGCCTTGACACATACCAAATATACTGATAAAACCCAGCAAATTAATCCTGGGTTCAGTAGGTGGTATTAACCATAATATAAAGGAGACAGTTCTGTTCAAATTCTTGCTTCACTTTTCATATTTCTCTATCTTACCATGACTCATGCTGCTTCTTAAAGGCACCCTTTAATTTCAAGAGCACCATCTTTGCTTACAATCTTGGTATTATTAATAAAGTTTAAAACAGGTGAAAAAATTGACTCAATGAAATACAGAGAAACAAGACAAAGAAAAGTCAGAAGGAACTCATTAATATTGCTAGCATATACTACAAAGGTCTATCTGAATTTTAGGCACTTATTTTCTGTATGTTTGTAAACCACCAATGAAAACTAGTGCATTTAGCTTCAAAGAACTAGACACTCGAAGTGATCAAATTAATGAAATGACTTTCTCTCCTTCAATTCAATGTGGTTTTCTACCCAATTCTGTATAAAATCTCATGGTGGTCTTTTATTCTTGCTCCATCCATATCAGTATCAACCAGTTTATGCACCACATTATCACTTTCAGCCTAGCATAAAAATTCAGAACAAAAACAACCCAGAAAAATATTTTTCCAACAAATTTATTACATTCTAGAAGAACTCCCACAAAGATGTGCTGTCTTTCATCCTGGAAATCCATTGTGCCTGCAGGTTCCTCTATTCATTTGAAATGCTCGTGTCATTTCCTTAACTTCCCAATCCTGGCTCCACTCCCTCTGCTGTTTAACGTATCACCCAGGCAGCCTGGAAGTTGCCCTGATTTTTTTGCCACAGAAAGGTTAACATTTTTGGCAGGGCAGCAATGACCTCGGTAACAATCTGTTAGATAGTTAACTAACACAGCTAGCTGGCATCTGCCTGTAGCCAAGTGGGTTCTTGGTGTTGAGGGGAGAAACCACTATCAGATGGGGGATATTAACTGAGAATTTTGACAAGACAACAGGTTGCAGAGGGCAATGAAACAGAAAAAAAAAAGCAAAACAAACAACAGCATTAGGACTACAACATCTAGGATGGGTGCTGAAAATAACCTGCTCATTAGAGAGAGAGCTGAAGGTACGTGCCATTATTCAGCAAAGCAAATGTGTTTGCTCTGTCTGTAAGAAGACTGGATGAGCTACAGATAGTCTGGAACAACACATAAAAGCCAATGGCATTATCAGAGATGAGAAGGCAGCCGCAGTTACACTTGATATAACAGGGACAGAAGATAATTCTCAGGCTATATCATAAGTGAGAGAAAAAAAAATGGAATGAAATCACTCAAACACTGCAGTCATCTGCCCTCAAATCAATCACTACTTGCAGATCCTATCTGCTTCTGGAAAAAAAAAATTAAATTCCTTAATGCATCTCTATATTCAGGAGGTTAGAAGATCACTGATATTTTAGAAATATATATATTCAAAATGTAAATAATGTGGCATGAACTATCTAGACCTTGATCATAATGATAAAAAAATACAAGCAAGAGTAATACCTACTCACTTAGGTGGACTTTGTAATAAAAGCATTTGAGTGGACACCAGCGTTTAAAGTGCTACCAATCGATACAGGATCATGAAGCCTGTGCAACAAAAACAGTAACAAAGAGCTGAGGAAAGAGAACAGTAAGTAGAGGCAGAATTGACATGCTTTTGGATGGGTCAAAAAGACTTATAATGCAAATTATGATTGTTTAAAGACTCAAATCTGCTGGTTAAAACTGCAGCAAGGTGAGGCCCGGGTAGCAAATATAAGGATAAGTGCAAAAATCTCTGCCTTGCAGTGGAAGAGAAATGAGGAATTTCAGATTCATTGAGACACAGATGACATCAAAGAAGCGCTTGGAATTCTGTAGTGTCTCTTCAACAGCTTAATTATAGAAACAGATGATGTATTCAGGTTGCTTTACAAGTGAAATGAGTAAGATTCAAAATGGAGCTCAGTACTGGGTTTTCTAACTTCACAGAAAGATTATTAGAGCCTGCTTAAAAAGGTGCCATAAAAAGTTATCTCTGTGCTTCTAAAAATACAGATGAATTAGTCTTTCCTACAGTTATGATGTTAAATATAAGGTAAGATATAAACAGTGTAAGTTAAACTCTCCATCAGTGCTGCAGTTCTTGGTAGAGGACCACTGGGAAAATTTCAGGTGGTGGAGCAAAACAGAAAGTGTCTGCAGTCTCCAAAAGAATTAGACATGAGAAAAAATATCAGCTGAAATTTGGACACGTACATAACTCAAGATGGTATTCAACATTTCTTAACTTGACTTGAAGCAAGTGGAGCACCTCTTCAATGCCACATAACATACGTTGAGAAACAGAAGTACACTGACGTCAAAACAAAGTTGTCAAGCACAACAGGTGCACACAGAGGATGGCAGAAATTATTTTCAAGCCCTTTGAAAAAAACCCATCCATTATTCATAGATATCTTCTAATGTTTCTCCTATTTGCCATGTACAGAGTCACCCCAGTGAGGACTGTCACCTTTTGCTAGACTTCACTGGCTGCTGAGCAGCAGGATCAAGATGAGCAGCTTTTGCAAATGGTGTTGTAAAACAAGGATGCAAAATGGCTGAACCATCCTAGTTTTGAAATGAGGTTTTCAAGTTGAAAGGTACCATTAGGGAGGGCAGGACGCAGTGCTCAGATGTCACTCATCTGTATGGTCTCCCTTCAATGACCTTTGCAAAGGACAAATCAATACTAAGCAGATACTGTATCTACTATTTCGTACTGTGTAAGAAAGGTCAACCAATTTTCATGTATGTATCAGTTCTAACTACTGACACGGAACTGCTTAAACCCAGGAACGAAGAAAAAATTCTTATCTTGTGCATAGCATCATTTCAGAATGTGACAATTTTAAAAAAAAAAAAAGATGACTTGGAATGGCAACTTACTTCATAAGCAAGGTACGACACTCATAGAAGGAATGTAAAGTTACCTTGCTATCATGAAATGTCCTCTACAAATACAATGTAAATGAAATTATAAACAGCATTTACAAGACTGCTTCCTTAACAAAATCTGCTACCACCTCTGTGCTTTACCACAGAAACAAGTTGGGGTTTTCTTAAATACTAAGCCACTTACATACATTTTATGTATGCCCACCATACCTTTTTTTGTACAGGCCAAAGATCATTCTCCTTTTATGGTTCACTTAGATGGCATATTTTGAGGGGGCTTCATAGAAACAGACATTTTGGTTCTATATTTAAACTTGATCTCATTTAGCTCAATGCCTAATCCTTTTAGCTTCAGTGAGAAAATTCTGTAATACACATATTGCCACAGTCTACGAGATGCCCGGTGTTGAAATCTTAGCTGAAATTTCTTGCTTTTCTTAAAATATATATTTTGAAGTCCCAAACTATGCTTAGGTTTAACATTTCATAGTACCTGAAGCTTCAAGGATGAACATCTAAACATTATTAATTTCAAAGACACTGTGTTTATATGAAAAAGCATCCCAGTGTATATTTTAAATACGCCACAAACATAAAACAACACTAAAACTTCAGTCNGCTTGAAAGAGTCCAGCGCAGAGCTACTAAGATGATTAAGGGAGTGGAACATCTCCCTTATGAGGAAAGGCTGAGGGTGCTGGGTCTCTTTAGTTTGGAGAAAAGGAGACTGAGGGGTGACCTCATCAATGTTTTCAAATATGTAAGGGGTGAGTGTCAGGGAGATGGAGTTAGGCTTTTCCCTGTAGTGACCAGTGATAGGACAAGGGGGAATGGGTGTAAATTGGAGCATAGGAGGTTCAAGTTGAATGTTCGAAAAAATTTTTTTACTGTAAGGGTGACAGAGCCCTGGAACAGGCTGCCCAGGGGGGTCGTGGAGTCTCCTTCACTGGAGACATTCAAAACCCGCCTGGACATGTTCCTATGTGACGTACTCTAGGTGGCCCTGCTCTAGCATTGGTGGTTGTACTAGATGATCTTTCGAGGTCCCTTCCAACCCCTAGGATTCTGTGATTCTGTGATTCTGTGATTCTGTGAATTTCAAAGACACTGTGTTTATATGAAAAAGCATCCCAGTGTATATTTTAAATACACCACAAACATAAAACAACACTAAAACTTCAGTCTGGCTCTGGTAAGAAGACACTGCTGTGCTATTTGATATTGCAAGTGTAAGATCTCCCAGAACAATGTTTTAAAATATTTAGAAAGCTGGTATTTTAAAATGCTTGCATATGGGAAAAGAGTTATTTAATAGTCAGTATAATGTATTTCTGAGTTGCATTATTTGAGGAGATAATAAAGTCATGTTCTTTAGCTGTATGGGAGCGGAGCAATGGCATTTCCATACATCCATAAGCAAAGTCATAAAAAGAATCTATAATCTTTTGATGCATACATTTAATACATTTTGGTAAGGTTTATTACAGTTCTTGCTTCCTCTTCTCAGCATCACTCGTGGTTAATGTAGAGATACAGACAATGTTAAAAATCTCTCAATAGTTTGTTTCCAGTAAAGAGCAGCAATGTTTTTAAGAATAGTTATTTTTACCCTTATTGTACTTGAGTTGGTCAAGAGTTTAAGCCATTTTGATCACTGTAATTTTGTAAATCATAGAAAACATCCCTTGACTCAAATATTTAATGATTGATGTTATTCTCTTGCAAATCCATGTTAGAAGAGTGGTTTCTGTCTGTCAACCAAATATGAAAGCATAACCAAATCATAAGGCTTTGGACTGTGGAACAGTGTACACTGCCAGATGAGAAAAGTCTACTCTGGTGCTGCTATCACCAATATCGACAAATACAAATCAGAAATTAAGTTTGTGTTTATATTTGATTAGTTGCTTCTATCATCTCATAAGAAAATCAAATTCATTTTGTTTTTAAAAAAATCATATTGTCTTCAGGTCAAACACCCAAAGAAAGCCATACTTCTGGCAGCTGCCATGTGCCAAAAGCAGAATTATAAGCAAACAATTCACTTTGAAGATTTCTGAAACTACTCACTGAATTATTCTTTCAGTGAGGAGATCCAGTGTATGCTGTGTGATGCAGGACAGAGCTGCCTGTCCCCTGTCCTCTCATATTGCTTATTTTCATTAGCTGCAATGGCATGGAAGTATGGATTTTTAATATACTTTTATTGTCTTCAAGATAGCTGACTTACGTTGTTTTGGGGGCATTTTATTCCTGAATTTTTATGACTACACCTTTTTGTTGACTATGCTTTTAAAATTTTTATTAGAGAATAATGGCTGAATTTATATAAGGATAGATGACAAATTATATTAGGTACAATAATGAAAATGTTCAATTAGATGGAGATGGATTTTTTTTTTAATTAAAGAGAATAAAACCCCCTAAAAATCCTAAAAAATCCAATACAAACACTGGTATGATTCTTTTCCTCGCCCATCTTGTTTTTATAAGTATCTCATGCTTTTTTAAAGCAGGATCCAAAATAAAACAAACTGATGTTGATGTCATCAACATCAGAAGATGTCAACTCTTTAAGTTACATAGTGAAAGTCTATTTCCTTATACCCTGACAATGAAGAACACAATCAGTAATTATTCTAGAAACAGATGCAATTTCCACAGTGTCCTGAAACATCAGTGAGAGTGAATGGAGACAAGAATGCTAACGCTGCACGTGAGCACGCAGGTATGCTGAGGAGACTCTGCAGGCCTGTAGGTATTGTATGGCTGCACAATATTGTATTGTACTGTACAGGTGTACCTGGCTATAAATGTCTGCTTTTGAAAACAACTACTCCTCACAGATAGTCACTTTCAGTTCATTAGGTCCTACATGGACAGGTTGTCATCCTGTACAGCAAGAGAGAAGGTTGTAGAAGAAGCAAAAGTAAATACTTTCTCCAGAAGTTTGGGGTAGGGGAGGGAACAGGCTGTACCCAGCTGCATCTTCCAGATAGAAATCTTGGGTTGTACACCCCCATAAATGTGCAGTCATAGAAAAAGCAGCAGAAAGGTATAAAGCAGCTTTTCATTACAACTATGAACATTACAGTACTACAATACCTTTGCTATAGATCTTAATTCTGTGGTGTGTTTTGGAGAAATCTTTGCTCTTAAGAAAGATGATAATATGACGCTTCTTTCTTTGCAGAAAGAGTGCCACTAAAAGCTGGCAAATAAACTCCAAGCATACATATTCTTCACTAAAAGCATATTTTATAAAAAAGCAAGAGTTACATAAAAAAACACCCTAAAACCAATAACCAAGTGCCTAAGTTGTATATTTCTTCATGGTGTAAACTAACAGCAAAAAGGGTACTTTCAGCAAACTCTGTCCTGAGCTTTAAGGGACATACCTTAATGAGAGATTCAGTTCACTTTCTTGTCCATATACAGAAGCCCCAACACTCAGTTTTACCTTTTCTTTTTCTTTTTGCTCTTAAAAATTGCACTAAAACTTCTTTGAAAGATATTTTTTTACTCCATCAGAAGTACCTGCTCTAAATAATGTACACATTCTCACAAGCTTTTTATAAATTCTCAACAACCATTATGCCCTATTTAATTTCATCTGAATTTTAACCATGTCCTTGCACTTAGTTCCACCTTGCTATCTTACCATACCATCTTTCTAATAATCGCTTTTAAGATTCCAACTTCTGTATCTTAATTAAAACTATGGAGTTATATTACAGCAGTAATTTGAGAATTGGGGCACCCAGGACAAAAAAAAACCCTACAGACTTTGCCCAACACTTGACTGTCCAAGTACCATGTGTTTTAAATGTGAGGTCTTTCCTTTAGATGTGACAGATGACCCTCAGAAAATGACATTGCATCGACATCTGCACAAGCCTACTCAAAATGAAAACTATGAAATGCATGATACAACATCAGAAAGGAAGATTATTCTACCTGTATCGGATGTGCTCGATCGTGTCATATGTCAGCTTGCTGCTGATATTCTGACTATGAGGGTTGCCTAGGAGACAACAGAGATATAGACGTTAATCATTAATCACAATTTTGATATTATTTTCTTCTTTTATGGAAGTATTACACCACCCCAGACCAAAAATACAACAAGAAAGATTTAACATATTTTAACTTCACAGCAATGCCCTGAAGCTTCTTGGAGCAGTTAGTCAAGAGAAGGGACATATAACAGAAGAAAGCAATTACAACAGACCTTGAAACTTCAGCTGGATCTCTCACTAACACTTAGGCCATTCCCTTAAAAGCAAAATGCAACAGTATATGCACAAATTTTCTGGGAAAAATATATTTGTGCACTAGCTAAGAAGCAATTTAGAAGAGACAGCATCTGGAGATAACAGACATTCATGAATGGGCACCAGAACTAACCCAGGTTTTTTTTAGTGTCTGAAATTCAAATAGCTCACGAAAATATAAATTTTATTGCAAAATTAATAGCCACCTTAGCACAGGTCAGCATAGCCATGTATTAACAATTAAGAGCACATAATAAGGGCATGAATTTATCTTACTGAACAAAAAAGATTTTAACAATATCCACACAAGCACAGCACACTTTCCTATTAGTAAATGCTTAAAGAATATGCCTGAACAGTTTGGAAAGAGAACAATCATAAAAATGCTACATTAATACAGTTTTTGCAGTAGGCTGCAAAATTTGCCTCTCTCTTTTTAAAATTTCAAAATCACCCTGCTGAAAGTTATTGAGTGAAGGTTTTGAAAAGAATAATAAATATAGAGCTCAAATCCAAAACTAATACTTAGACTTTTCATGTCTGATGTTGCATTTCTATAATTTCCAATTCAAATATTCTCAATTTAGAAGTGAGAATCTCTCTTACATTTCTTTCCCTCATTTACACATGCAACAGCTAAAACGCAGATCTTTGGGCCTGAGGATTTTCACCAAGAAAATAAAAAAAGCTTCAAGCAAAACTCGCCCTTCACTCACATCTGTGTCTATTAAATGAACTCTTTTTATACAAAAGTTACTGCCCCCAGAGTATCAGAGATGTAACTGAAAAAAAAAATATATATATATTTGACCATACTAGAGTTCTTGCTATCATTTTAGATGAAAGCAGTATTAAAAAAGATACAATTTGTTCTCCCTTTGCATTAAAGGTACTATGCAAATCTGCTCCAAACTGGCAGCACTGCTATATCTATTCAAAAGCACTCAATTGATTCACAAATTAATTTTTTTTTCTAACACATATGGTACTTACTATGAGGGTTGAGCCCAATGTTGTTTGAAATAACTGAGAGCAGAGTGCATACATTTCATTTTACAATGGCTGTAGTGCCAGAACATTAATTTTAATATCGCTGACATGCACTTGAATAGGAGAATTTGAATGTAATCAAATCAACGTGTCCTGTTATAACAGCAAAAACCCCTGTCCCTATCAAGAATAACATTTATTTTGTAGTGGAACTTAAATCTGGATCCTGGTATTGCCAGCATTCAGGAAATAAAAGAGGGGGAAATGATGGCTACAATGGCACATTGAAAATAAGAAGGACCCAGAACTCTCAAGTGGCTCACCCAGGTGACAAGCCCAGGTGTGCCAGGGCTGGAGTGAACACAGTTTTCTTTTAAAGTGCTGGTGTCTAGTTCCCAAGTGAGGAATCATCTTGCTCTGTGTATCATGGAGCAAAAGAAAGACACAAAACTAGAAAAAACGACACATATCCATCCCACAGATAGTGGTAGGCAATAAGAAAGCTTGATTACTTCAGTGGGACTACACGCAGCAGATGTAGATGGTACTGTACAGTATATGTGTTTTTCTCATTAAGCATGAATCACTCTAATGTAAATTGTCTCACACAGCAACATTATTTCCTAAACAATGGATACTGCTGCCTTTATATAAAAGTACATTCAGTGTGTGGTTCTCAGCTAGATACTAACTTTAGAAAGAGATGAAAGGTTTATGCAGAAGATCTGGGGATGAAGAACTTATAGGTGGTGCTTAAGTGCCCACATCCCCAGTTGCAATACCTGAATGTCCATCCAGATTTTGTACAATTCTGTAGATATTTTTACTCAAATTCTTCTGTGCAAGATTGCTTTGGCAGTATACTTTCTTTTTTCTGAACCGAGTCACAGCATAAGCTCCCTGTGATGACTCTCACTGAAACAGGGGGTGGTTCTGAATTGTGGTCCTTGCATAAGAAATTGGGTTTGTATTTTGTGTGGGGATAACAAAAGAAGACTGAACAAACAGGGCTCAGAGCTACATTTTATTTGTTTATGCCCAGCATGGTGCCCTGACCCCTCAACAAGACTCACGCACCCTTTGATTTTTCTTCTTCACCAACACAGACATGTCCTTGACCACCAAAGAACAAAGCTGGAGGTACCACAAATGGACTATGACTACTTTGTAAAATCACTGGTCTTCCAACCACTCTACAGCAGTGTTAAAAATCCTGCAGAAGTACTCCTCCCATAACTCAGAGAGGCACAGTTTTGATCTGTTTAGCTGGAAACTTGAGAAGACTAATGGGAATGCTGGTTTGCACTTACCATAAACGTTGCTTCTGAGGTCATCAGTAAAAGCTTTAAGTAGACTCTCTGGGAAAAGTGCTGAACCAGCATGGTCAAGGTAAGTAATCCCTAAAATAAAAATAAAATTACTAGATTCAATTTTTTTTTAATATTTAATTCCATTTTCTCCCACAGACTACATTGTGAAGTGTACTCAAACACCTCTAGTGCAGTACATGACACAAAAAGTCAAAGTCCCTAAACTTCCTGCTATTTCTAGCAGTATGCTATTTCTCTGCCTGAATTAGAGGTCTTTGCAAGTCTCAAAAAATGCTTCTCAAATATGGTCCAATAGGCAATATTCACAGCAAGGCATCTTTCATTCAGCAGCAGAAAAAAAGAAGAGGATACAATAGATGCCAAACATTTTGATTGTGTCTTTAGAATTTTTAATTAAAGCCAAAATATTTTAAGAGGCCTTTCCTTTCATGTTTAGTTTACACATTCTTTGGAAGAGAAAAATCTTTTTGTTCTGCCTATACAAGACTGAGCAAGCTTCTGTCTTCAGCCATAGTACCCTGGTAATCCTAGGAACTATTTATTATTAAAAATACTACTACCACAATGATAATAATTATTATTAATAATAATGTAAATAGTAGTGTTGTCTCCTTGCTAACGGATGAAGCAACTCTCTCAAGAACCAAAAGTCCTGTACCATGCTTCAAGTCCAAAGACAGGTCTAGTTTAAGTTTTAATGAGTTGAAACATTTCTTGCCACTCTACTGCAATTAACATTCAATTCATTTTTAAAATTTACTTTTATATTATTAAGCTATTACAAAACTTTAAAATAAATGCTTATTGGAAATGCAGACTTTTTCATGTTAGCCATTTTAGATTTCTTAATCTTGAGCAATTATTCTTCCATTTCTCTGGTGTGTTGCATGCCCTTTATTAGTTTTTTCATTTCACTTACCTTAAGTATTTCAGCCTATTTCAAATATTAATAATGATGAGCATGATTAAGATTAGAATTTATTAAGTATTTTAAAGGCCTTCCCTTTCCACAGAGATTTAAAACTGAGTTAAACAAGAAGCTGTGAAACTTGGAAATATATATTACTAAATATTATGCTGCTGTAGCAGTGATTCAGTGGGTAAAGATGTGAGGAAGTGCTGATGATAAAGCCAGTCCAGACACTCATCCCTTCTCTTATTTTCAAAAGAGAAAAGCCCTCTGCTACCTTAACATTTCCCCACTTACAGTGTCTAGCAAAAGTAGAATTTTTAAAGATGGCTTGAAGTTAATCAAGTGTTTTGAGGTGCTTTGAGGGGTGAAGCATGTAGAAAACCTGGATTGATTTATTGGATGTAAAGGACACAGGACTTACAGCTGCTTGGCACCAGCAAGGGCATGGCAGCTTTCCCTCCAGCAGGCCATTTGCTCACCATGGCTGCCCTGAGACAGGGTCCTGCTGCGCTGGCTGCAGCTGGCACCCAACGCCTTTGCCCTGAGGTGGAGTTGAAGTGGGAAGGAACATCCACAACCACCAACACTGGGGTCCAGCTCGATGGCAGCAGTCAGGTCTGTTAACAACCCATGGTCACTGGCAACAGCAGGGAGAGCTGGGAAAGGCAGGCCTGGAGCTGAGAAAGGGAAGAGGCAGCACTGGGCCAAAAAGACAGGAGAAGGACTGTGGTCCCAGGGGTGACAATCCTGGCCAGCACTCACTCTCAAGAAAGCCCCCCACACAGATGCCATTTGGCTCATTAGCTCTTACAGGCATGACAGGCACAGCCCCGAGATGCTCCTCTGGAGACAGACAACTGTGAGCTTTGGATCCTTCCAGGCCTAAGGAGGCTGACAGGATCAAAATGAAAATACAACCCATACAGCAGGAGCAAAACCAGGCAATCCATTGAGGCTCCTCAAACACAAGCCATCCATCACCGAGGGGACAAGCACTTTCCATTCAGACTGATGCTCCTGTGAGGCAACGTGGACTCTACAAGATCTCCTGGTAAAGGCCCCCTAAGTGGTTTTTCAAATTCAATTCATTACATAGCTCATTACAAAGGCCAATATTACAGGCCTGTGAAACGCGGGCAAACAAAACCAGTCAGTCATTTTGTTTCTAATTCCTCCTCTAGGTATATTACTTTTAAAATGTGGGAGCACATTTGGCTGAGGTAGGAAAACTATTAATTCTTAAACTTTCATTTTATCTTTAATGCTGCTGTTTAATTGAAAACAGAGAAGAGCATTTAATAATCTCTCTCTGCTGCCCCAAAAAAGAAGGGATTGCTCATCATTTCAGACTGCTCTTAAACCAAATGTCTGCATTGCTACTGAACTTTTATGTTGTAGTTTTTTCCTTCCTGTCTTACTTCAATAAAACTACATTTTTAAAGAAAAGGAAAAAAAGTTTGACATACATAATATACTGGCAAAGAACATTAATAATTTTCACTGTGCTTTTCCCTTGGTTTAATAACATTTGCTGCTTTAACTTTATTGAACACAGAGATTTGTTGGTATATACAGGGTAATACAGTTGCCCCTGCTTCATTGTGGTATTTAGTATATAGGCTGTCAGCACTATGAAATTATACTGTTTATAGGAAGTAACAGAAGAAAGAAAATATAATGTGATCAATCAAAAGAAATTAAAATGGAATATCCATCAGGACATGGTTTCATTGCTTAGGGAAAATGTAAAATTAACTTTTAGTTTAATTTACATACTATTATGTTTGGAATGTGTAACTGACTTCATTGATCTAATAATATACCAGCTATTTGATAAAATCACATTTCAGAAGTATGCTTTTTTATAGGAGTATCGAAAACCATTCGATGTGTTGGCATTAGTTATGGAAAATTATTCAGAAAGAGTATTGGTTCATAAACTGGAATATTCATATGCTAATATTCTTGCAGATTAATTTTACATTGGGAAGTCTTTGGGAATCAAGGCAGGCCAGTCTGTCCTGTTGAAGAAAGCCCCAGTCAAGCTCTCTGCTCTCCTGTGCTACAATTCATCTCTGCATGCCTGCCTTTGCTCTCTCTAAAACTTCATGAGTGCACATACACAAATAGCCACAGAAATGTCAGGTGACCATTCAGTTTAACTGAATGTTTCTACCTCTAATTAAATAAATAATAAATATAAATATAAGCATTTTAAAATTAAGAGTTTAAGACCAGCCAGCTGAGAACATTTAACTATACATTGTCCAATTGCCTGCAAAACACACAGGGCAAAAAAGAAACTACTTGGATTAATCTTCTGGAGCCAAATACCTGCTTCCGCGAAAAGTGACTCCATTTGACTTCGAAGAAATTTAAAGTCATCATTTGATGAAAGTAGAACAAGGCAGTTAACATCTTTACTAAATCTTTTAGGTATTATTAAGGTATGTATGCACCTACCAACCAGAGGATGATCTAGAGGGGGAAGAGCAGAGAAAGAACATGGAAGCACTCCCTAGAGTGGCCTGGTGGAACATGGAGAATAAGCTTTCTCCTCCTTCACACACACCCATGCCTAGTCACCCAGCCTCACTCTGGATAAATTATTACTACTTTGGTATTACACAATGTGCTTTTTTAATCCCTAAAATTGTTCATGGTGCTACACATTTCTGAACTTTGACTGAGTTTCACTTCCAAAAATAACCCATGTAGCTTCTCCATGTCCACCTCCTTTTGCCTTTCTGTGATTCTACCACCGTCATCAGACAAGCCAACCTGTGCTGTGGCTTCACAGAGTATTTTGCACAGCACTGGCACTTCAAAATTCCTGCACTCCAGTTGATTACAGGCTGCCAGTTACATTGCCAAAAGTTTTATAATGCAGAATGAAATGTGTAATTACAATGCACTAACAGTACAGAGCCATGAATTTTGATTGGTGGATATAATTGCAATTTAGTGGGATTATATATACAATATTACTTGGAAAGTAGATAGTCAATGCCTCCAGGAAACAGTATCTATCTTAACTACAGCAATATTAACAAAACCAGTATGAAACAGATTATAGGAAAACAAGCTGAAGGCAAAATATAGCATTATCTGTCAAAAGATAAATATGAGAGATTTTCATACACCAAAACAAAAGCAAGAGAACAATCAAGTGACAAAATAGGGAGGGGAGGGCTCTACAGAGATTGTAGACAAGTGTGATATCATTTGGACACGGTAGGTTTTAACACTTAATATCACATGAGGTACCTCAGGTTATTTAATCACCTATAGTCAGATGCTCTTTAGAGGCAGCTCCCTTCTTCCACTTACTGCTTTAACAACTTAGCCCCCCTGGGGATGCTCCTAAATTAAGTGTCAAAAGTAGCTTTAACTATGTAATACACATAACATTTGTAAAAGAGTCTGAAATCTCACGATGATACAGGGCATGATATTCCCACACACTGTATAGACAGACAGACAAAGATCCTGGTTTTGCAAAACCATTAATGAAATACATTAAAAGAAAGACAAACAAAAAGAGAATCCTACTAATATAGCTTGAGATTTGCTTTGGCAGGATATTATCTGGATTAAACATGTAGTGAATATAGTTATCTGTATCTTCAGTTCCTGACTGGCATCAATTTAGACAAAAGCTATCAAAATCAGAGAATGTTTTCTGAATAACAACGTGCCTCTCACCTAAACAGTCCTGCTCTGCTAGACAGGGTAATGTTTTGTTTCCAATGCTTAGGGCCAAGGGTTTTTTTCAAAAGACCACAAAATCATAGTGCTTGATGGACAAGGCCACGGATGCCCAAAGCCTAAATAGTCACTATGAAGTTAAAGCAGACATTGTTTCCTCAGCATGATTTGACTTAATTGCTACAGGCCTGGTGAAGTAACAGCAGTCAGCCTGAAGCCATGGGGCATGTTCTGCTTCCCACTGCCAGTCCACTGAGTACATCGATTTGAGTAAAGGAGGCTCAGAGGAGACCTTACTGCTCTCTACAACTGCCTGAAAGGAGGTCGTAGCAAGGTAGTGGTTGGTATGTCTTCCCAAGTAACAAGCAATAGGACAGGAGGAAATGACCAGGGGAGGTTTATGTTGGGTATTAGGAAAAATGTCTTCACAGAAAGAGCTGCAAAAGCACTGGACCAGGCTGCCCAGGGCCTGGAGGTATTTAAAAGCCTTGTGGATGCGGTGCTTAAGTACACGGTTTAGTGGCAGACTTGGCAGTGCTGCGTTAACAGTTGGACTTAGTGATCTTTTCGTGATCTTGGCGTATGTTTACAAACATCTGAAGAGGGCACTCTCTTGAGTGGTGCCCTGTGATAGGACAAGAGGTAATGTTAACAAGGTGAAACACAAGAAGTTCCACCGCAAGATGAGGATGTTAACAACACTGAGAGTGACAGAGCCCTGGAACAGGCTGCCCAGATAGGTTGTGGAGTCTCCTTCTTTAGAGGCTTTCAAGACCCACCTGGATCTGTTCCTGTGTGGCCTGCCCTGGGTGTTCCTGCTCTGTCAGGGGGGTTGGACTCGATGATCTCCAGAGGTCCCTTCCAACCCCTACCATTCCATAAGTCTATAATTCTATGATCTTAAAGGTCTCTTCCAACAGAAATGATTCTGTGAGTCTGTTACCTGACTAGCAAATGCTCATCTGCACTGGACTGGAAGCAACCTGGAAAGTGGTATCAGTATTTCAAGGACCACTAACAAGTTGCTGAGTTCTGTCGAAAACTGGTGTTTAATTAATGTATTTTAGTGCTTGACTTGATGGGCTGATTACAAAAAGCAAATCATGAGATGTGCTATTACATTTATCTGTAATAAATTCCCATCATTTTTCTCCACATGATATTGGATCGTATTATTTGCCCTCATTGAATTTAACACCTACAGCAAAGCAAACAGAACATTAAGAGAGCTCATGGTGTATGCCACACATCCTCTTTGCTTGCCGTACCCCTCAGCGGGCGCCACAGCACCTCTACAAAAGCTCTGTGGGTAGCTAGGGTTATTTCAGTAAGTACTGGCACTACTCTATGTACATGAGCCCCTGCTTGCAGCTTACAGTGTACATCTTGCTGGTACTGAAGTCTATGCCAGCAGAAAAGAAAGCAATGATTTCACATTTATTAAGAACTCACATCCAACCCTTTGAAATGCATCTTTCACAGCTACAGAAAAAAAAAAAAATCACATGCCATCAAGTTTTATCATTTGCCACCTTCTGTGCTAAATGAGACCGTGGCAAAGGGATCAGTCAGCACCCACCTTCATCTATTTGGCCCACCACAGTTTTATTCAGCACTCACTTTTTGGTCGCCGGGGCATGATTAAATATCGACTGCAGTGGATGATTTTATTTTCACAGACATCTTTAACAGGTTGTGTGAGACCAGATGGATCCTTACTTGTGGGCATGAATCAGAGGTACCTCAGCTACATGCAAATAACATACTGCTGTCTCGTCATCTTTGGATGAAATATAAATCACAAGTGATTCATATTTATGCAAGTCTTCAAACAACTGTAACTCACTCAAACTGAAACTAGCTTTCACACCTCCCTAGTGAAGCTACTACCATCTTTCAGTCCCCTCCTTTTTTTCTTTTTTTCCTTTCTCTCTGATGCAATTGATCAAATGAAAGAGTTGAAAGAGAACATATTCCCCATTCTATTACTGGAAAATGCTTCTGCTGGTTTTGCTGAAATTTTCACAGAAACATTCACTTTTGTGTAGGAAAGAGGCATTCAGAATTTCAAACACAATGGCAAAAAGCAATGTTCAAGGAACATTAATAACTATTGTTTATAATAGCAGTTATTAGGTAAACATTGTACGTAGCATTCTCCTGCTCTACTTTTTTTTCCCATTTGTTCTTCCCATAAAACCACCACGGGCTCACACACCAAGACAATGCCTGACACTGACATTACTAGTCAGTTCTGCTTCTTGCTCTGTGATTCAAACTAATTCATATAAAATCTAGGACAATTGAGTGACTCCAAATATTCCCTGCAAAATATATCAAATGAAATGTGCAGTGATATATAAAAGACCTTTTAAATTATTTTATAGATTTCCAAAAACACTAGAAGACAAACAAAGTTCAAAATAACAGAAAACCAAAAAGTAACCCTTTTCTTCTCCTTTTCCCTTAAAATTCATTTCATTACACAGAAATACTCAAATCATTACGAGCTTCTAGGAGCTAGAGCCTTGGGTTGAACATGCAAACAGAACTAATTCAATACCCCTATCAGCACTGGCACATGCAATGAAGACTGAATGACAAGCAGTAAAAATCAGTTGCCCTGGCTGTTGAGGCCCTACAGACAGAAGGACTTCGAAGCCATCATTTCTTCCTGCTGACAGGAGAAGTAATGCCTTGTTTGGCCAGCACAAGAGTACCTCCCTCTGCTGGCTTCTTCTGGTAAAGAGGCTGCTATTACAAACCAGTAGTAAAGTTACTCACCAGTGGAAGTTCTTCACACAGCCCTTGATTTATTTATACCACTCAGCCAAGTGTCCATTGCCAGCAACAGACAGCAAAGATCAATTTCAAGGATATAAGAATAAGATAAACATGTTTCCCTTCAAGCATAAATCTGGACTGTCTTTCAGAGACAAACACCATGTTACCAAGAGGAACTGTTTGTAAATCAAAGACTGTGACATGAAGACTGTGAGGACTGATGGCCAGAATCCTACTCTCATAAGATGAGAGGTCTGAGAAGATTGTCCTGGCCCGCAGTGGGAAATCCTTTGCTACAACAGGTAACCGCACTCATCACCCAAGACACTTCCATCTGAAAAGTTAGGTAGGTTACTAATCTCCTTTGCTCAAACTAGAATGGTGCTTCAGAATAACATCCTTCTAGTAAGGAACTACTTCTTAACCTCTACACTGTTTTTTCACCATCAGTGTATTCTCCTATGTTCCCTGTCAGCATTGTTTTGCTTTACTACCTGTCTTCACCCCCTCGGCTTCAATGGGTATTTCTCCCTTGGCAAGCCTGTAGCAGCTTTCTACCTGCTCGGGCTAAAAATGCAATCTTCCTTTATTTCTGATGCATGATACATCTGACAATGCATTCCAGTCCCAGTGGCACCTCTTCCAGATGGAAGCCCTTTCCCTGGGCACAACAGGGGGATGGAAAGCATGGGGTGTAGGAGCAGAACACACATTGTGGAAAGTCTCAGAATTTTGGAAAGCTAGAGTAATTTTCCCTAACTTTACTGGAAAACATCCATACCTCTTGGCTTACACTCCTGTTACTCCTTACCTGGTTTATACTCCTAATTATTTTAGCAGTCCAAAAGAACAGTACTATGATGCTTGAAAAGTCTATGTATAATGTTTGACCAAGAGCTATTGCATCACCTTTTCACCAGTAAGCATTCACTAATGTAAACTAAAACCACACACAGGAGCCAGCAACAATTTTTCAGTGTTTTCTGTGATGCGAAGAAACGTTGAGTTTCAGCATTGCTTCTGAGTCACTACTTCAGGTTTAATATAATGAATGGTGGGAACTTCATTTTAATAAGACACAGAAATACTGAGATTTTGTTAGGGAGACAGGAAGTATGCATGGAAACCATATAAGCTTTTCTACTCTGTATGTATTGGGTTAATCTAAACTTTTTCCCATCATAAAATCTTTTGGCACTGATTCCCCACAAAGTAAGCCAGTTTAACTTTTGCTTTGTAGTAATTTGATTCAAGCTGCTACCTCAAGTGAAACTTATTCAACTGTAAACAGACCAATCTAAATGATAAGATTATGCTCAATTGCTTTACCTTTACTGAAGTTCACAGACTGCGTTAGATATACAGATGACAATAATACAACTCATTAAATAAATGTTCATTTGGGGATTTTTTTAAATTAAAATTATTTTTTTTAATTTTTCAGGGCTGACTGTGATTTTCTAATACCTCCACAAACAACGTGATACTTCAGGACAAAAAGCATCACCTAATTGGAAAACAGTATTTTTCCCATTCAAGAAAAGAAAAATCTGAAACACAAACACCAACAGGTTCCTGTCAATATTTTAACAGAAATGTGATCACTCATTGGCATAAATGTTCTGTTAATACCTTATTGCATTTGGCCTAAATTAGTTTGTACAGCTTATTTTCCATTTATTAGAGGTTTTCCCAAGCATAGACTCAAAGTCTTCAAGAGTAATTTCCAGGAATGTTCTAGGAATGAAATAGTACATTTATCAAAAAAGAATGTTATTGTAACCCACAGTTCTGAATTCTGAAACAGTATGACAACCGTAGAGATTTGTAACTGGTTCTGACAAAAGTAACAACATGCCAGCATCCTGATGACTAGGCCTGAACGCAGCAGTACGTGAGAGAAATCCACCTAACAGAGGACTGCTTTTAATAGGAATAACAGCATGCAGCTACAGATTACTAAAAGAAAACTCGAGCTGTTGACACAGACACATAGCTTATGGCTCTCATTCTAAAGGACAGGTAACATGTGACATAGCTTTTGGAGGTTTGGTCATTACCCGGAATCTAACTTGGACAGCAAAAATCCACTACTGGATACTTCTATACAGTTTGTTGGGTATGGACTTTATAATTTCAAAGGTCAGGTTCTCTGACCTCAGAAAGGCTGCATCAGGACCAAAAAAAAAAGTCTTTTCCAAAGTCCGGTGAGTGAAAAGGAACCCGAGTGAAGCCCAGCTGAGTCTGAAGCTGTGCTACAATGAATAACCAGAGAACTCTGCCTTCAGGTCACAGAGACCTCAGCTCTATGGAAGAAAACCAAGCTTCATTCAAACATGAGAACACAGATCAAAGTCTGATTCAGAGCCTTTGAAGTAATTATGAGGCTCTGCTGAGCTCTGTATGAGTTAAACCATTAACAAATATGCTATAATCAGCACTTCCTAAACATACTGCACTGATTACCTTTTTGGTTCCAAGCCAAGTTAAAGAGTTGGGTTATGAACTGCACAGAAGCTTAAATAACCTTTGAAACAAGTGAAATTTTCCCCGTCTTGAATAAGATCTGCTGGGCTGTTCATATTTTTATAATGCCTTTATTTCCTCATATGGCATCTACAAGACACCTTCAGTCTCTAAGGTATGCATGTACTTTCTAGAAGTCCAGGTGTCAATTCAAAAGTGCAACAATTTTAATAATCCATTGACCAAAGAAGCAAGAGGGGTCTTACAACAGAGGCAACAGAAATAGAATCCCAGAATGACACAGACCACCTTACTAAAGCCAGTTACATCAAATGAAGAACTGCTCCAGAGGCATATTCAAGACATCCAGGTGACTGTTTCCTCCTAGAACGTATTATACACCTTTATTTACCAAAATACACAAATATGCCTGCACATGCAGGACTAGGATGAGTACATGAATATAGGTATGGAAGTATCCCCTTAAGAGGATAATTGTTTTCATATTGCTTCTTGTAGCAGAACATAAGGAAAAGCAGATGTGAATCTGGAGATTCTTCCCTTACAGCTCTTTTCCATCTTCTCTGCTGGTTCTCTAGCTGTACATTTTGGTATTTTTGGCAAAGGGATAACCTAGAAGTCATTACAACAGACAAACCAAAAGAAAAGTATCTAAAATACTTACATTAACCATAGGTACTGGTGGATATATTTGAATAGAATTAGGGACACTTCTAACTTGAATAAATTCATATTCACTAGAGAATTTCAGTACAGGAGACTGAGTTCTAATCCTTTTCAGCTCAGTGCAAGTCCATTCAGTCTACTACTCTTCTCCTTTGCAACTTTACTATGCTTATCAGGATGATGTTTAGATAAAAGTAGGATCTGAGGCACCAATTTTTACTAGTACTAAGCTAATACTTATATCTGAGCATTATGAACCCAATTATAGACTGACACTACTGACATAAATATAGTTTTTCCTGTTTGGTAACAAACTTCCAGTGGACACTTGCCCTAAAAAAATCAGTTTGACAGTTGTTCCTGTTTATTTGGTTTTGGCTTTTTTTACATACCAAGAAATAAAGCAATTACAACTTTATCCCAGTTTTATAACCATACACCTAAAGAATATTTTGCTGTGCTTCACTAAATCATGGCAAAATTCCTCTCAATTAAAGGGCTTTTTTCAATCCTAATGACATTAGAAATGAAAGAGAATTATAATTTCACCATAAAATATTCAAAGTACTAAATACAAATGGCCTCATTAACACTATACCAGCTTTGAGAATGAATAAAAGATGACACATGTAAAAACAAATATTCCACAGCTTCTCTAATCTCTGAACTATGAGCTTAAAACCACAACTCTGCTAGAACACCAGCTACTGTGTTTTACCCCAAGGCAGCTGAGAAACTATTATGGACTTAAAAATCAAGGTCTTCTGCCACAAAATGGACAGTCTTGTCATATTTGAATAAATGATAAGACCAGACACAACATTCATACAACATATCTTACTCAGTTTATGACAAAAGATACTTCAAAATACTGCCTCCAGAACTACCTCTGGGATTGGAACCTGAGAATGAGTCCCAGTTTCACACCTGGAGCCTCCATAACTACCACAACCACACTGAAGAGCTGGAGCTGCTGGAGTTCCCTACCCACACTAAAGCCTGGTCCTTCTTTAGAGACCACTTCTATCAATGCTGCACAAACAGAGATTGATGAACACATCCTTACATAGGCAAAGGATGTTAGGTGGCAAGTAGAGAGTTAGGCAAGCTAAAAAAATCAGGAATTTATTCTGTAACATGAAGTGTGGATGGAGAGGAATTTTAAGTGAGGTGAACATTATTTATGACAAGGAATGATCAAATTAATAATGAACAGTATTATCATAAATGGAAAAGTAATAGTAATTTGCTAATATTTCAGAGCTAATTTCTGTGCTGCTAATTTTCAAATACTTCCTCAGACTTGCTAGTCTAAACCCATAACTAGAAGTAACATGACAATATACTATTGAGTTTCTATAATGAGCTCTTACAGTATCTTGAAAATTTCCACTTTTTATTGAATTCATGCTTGCGGGCATAATATTCCCATATTCTTCCAAAGCAAGTATGTTTAAGGCAACAATAGTGCATTTGGGTTTTATCACTTGCATTTTAAAGCTACCTGTCATTAAGATGACATTAATTTGTAATTACTGTTTATTTTTAGCAAAACTGCATTAACCTTTTTCACTGAAAGGATCACCCGGAAGACATAAAAATGAAACACCTAAACATAGTGAAACCATCTTATAAAATAGTTAGTAAAGTTCGCCAGTGGAGAACAGTAAGGCCAAGGTATGGGTCAGGGAGCTGGAAAATGTAAGGCAGAAGATTGTAACTCCAAGCAAAGGAAGAAGAAAATCAAATTGTTTCAATAAATACATAAATTTTAAAATTAGTATATTAGGGTCCCCCTCATTTATGTTACAGTTACCTCAAGATGGACCTAATTTTCAAAGAACTGTAAGATCACATCCACTGTATAATCTGGTTCACCCAGATGTCTCTGTCTGCCCCACCACCTTTCAGTTAAAGTATCCAAAATTCAAACAATTTAAGGAGAAAAAATATCTTGGTCAAAATATTCTGAAAAAATGGTAACTCAGGGAATGCATCTAACCCAGTGCATAAACCAATTAGTTCTACACGTTTCATTCTAGATCTATTTGCTGCTAAAAGCTGCTCTCCGAATTTGTGACATGAATGCCAGAATGGGAATGATCCCTAACATGGAACACTGAAATATAAAAATTGGAGGAGACCATAGTAAATTAACTGCTCTTTGATTAGTTTAGTATGTAACCACACTTCTGTCACTAGAATGGAAGGAAACAGAAGCAGAAGTGTTGGATATTAGGGGTTGGATGTACCCACAAAGTATCTAGCATCCAGATTTCCATGTTAATGTCTCTTGCATGTAATTTCACATTCCCAAAACATATGGTACATGTGTTTTAGTTATTTCTTATGTACTGCAACTCCCCCAATTAATTTGTAATGAATTTAAATAGCTCATGGGTTTTTTTCACTTATACCAGTATTAAATTACCTCCTTTTTAGAAGGCCAAGCAGTCATCCTGCTTTTGTATTATTAGGCTGTCTCAGAAACATTGTACCAGTTGCTAAACATCTCTGTTAATGTGATAAGACAAGGATTATTATCATATTGCTACACTTCATGATCACCTTCCACAGTATGTTACTTCTCAGGAATTCCTATTAACCTACGTCCAGTTTTGACTGAACATCCAGCCAGTCCACCAGGTAAGGAGTTCTTGCTAGTTAATCACTTCTATTTATCTGCTTTAATCTAGTCTCATAAGAATTATCAATGCATTATCAAAGCAAATTGTCCATCAGAACTGAGACCAGACAGGTTATTAAGAAGTCTCCCATTCTGCTCACTGGTCACATACTACTAAATTGATCAGACCTGTAGCAAATATTTTCCTCGATGAACCAAAGACAATGACAGATTTTTAAAAAGTTGCATACTGCCAGAGCAGCCGAGTAACATGTGTTTTGTGACAATCATTTACATGAAAAGAAATTGTAGGCAGATATACAAATAGCAAAAATTTAACGCCACTCACATGTTTAAAAAGTTACTTAAGACGTTACACTCCTTAATAAGTTACTTGGGAAATGAATGGCAGAGCAGGTGAACAGTGTATTTTGCTCAAGAGTAATACAAAATCCTTTTTTTTTTTTTTTAAGAAAAGCAACACACGTTTTTACCCATTACTGATACTATCAGCTCCAAATTATGACAACTTTAATGCACTGTCTGGCATGAACATAAAAATGTGGAAAATCCTGAGCTTCACAGAACAACCTTTCTGATGACTGTGTAACTTCACGAGAACTATTCATAAATTTGCTAAGGGTTACGAACAGTGATTTTTGCTGTTTAATTGTGCATTAATGAAATTAATTCACACAACATTAATTTAATTAATGAGTATTTCTTCAAATGAGTTTCCTGTCACTGTTCCAAACTTTAATTTAGGACATTTTGCATATTGCCAGAAGTAAGCATAGTGTATTACACAATGCCTTTCCTCAGCTAACCACATCACCAAAAGATATCTCTTTTGGATATCTCTTTTAAGACCATAAATGACAGAAATCCTGTCTAGACATGTTTCTAGCTTTCTTTTAAAAGCATTTTAGATCCTGTTGCTCCAGGGACTAATCTGAATGAGCAGAGAAACCACATCTCACATCTTTTTTACTTGCAAAAGTAAAAGCCATACTCCTGTGGCTGCTACAAGAAGGGACATGTGAGTCAGTGTAATCCTGAAAGGAAGAAGGGGGAAATAAAATAGCGGGGAAAGAAACATTTCTCTCCCAAAGACCTGCCTTCCAATTTTATATGTGTATTTCACATACCGGAAAAAAAAGCAACTTAACACTTTCCTGCATGACACTCTGACAGCAGCTGCCTGCCCAGGGTCACATCCCCATCACAGGCACCTTGCAGACTGTTGCTTCTCTATGGCAGGACAGAAGGTGAAGGGGCAAAGAGCACCACGACACAGGATCTACCTGGGCTGCCATGAATACTACCAGGAGCGTAACAACTTGCCTCATTAGCTATGAAACTAATTATGTCTGACTTTTTACTGCTTTCTGTTCTGTCTTTATTCCTCCTTGGCCTATTATACCCCCGTTTCTCCGTAACTCTGACATCCCTTTCCCACACCTTCAGTTCTTGACATCATCTTTTTCATACTACCTCCACAGCACACATTTCCTCCTGACAAACATGACAGGAACCAGCTTGTGATTCTCAATGTAAGTCTATCAGCATTATTAACTTAAGAAGAGAAAAAAAAATACACCAGGCCCAAGCTGACACACTCATAAGTAAAATGTTTTTTGTAGTTCCACTTTTAAGTTTCTAAGTTTAGTGAAGTGTGAAAACTGAAGAAAACCCACCTCACTAGTAGTTTTGTGTCACATAAAGGAAAATATCTGCTTTGATGGCTTGGGCTAAGACAACCTATTATAAAAAGCCTGAGACATTTGAGAGCTCAGAATCTTACTTCCTAAATATCATCTCCATGTTAAGCATCCCACTAGCCTCCTGCTCCGCAATATATTGTGCTGTCTGCCCATTTATCAACCTCTCATATCAGTGCTTTTTATTATGCAGCATTCTGCAGTATGGTCTTCCTGAATTCAATGACAGTCTTTTCACATGCAAGTGATGCCTCTGCAGCATCTCTCTGATACCAAGGATGCAATGAATCAAGCTGATCAACAAAAGCTAACCTCTCACCCCTCTGTCTTTTTGTCCTTAGACTGGGAGTACCCTTGAGTTCTGGTGAGTAGCTCAGATACAGGAATTGCTACTGTAACATAAAATGGAAATTTAAAGAGCTTCACATGCCAGGTTCTGATTTTGCTAAGGAAATTCCAGTATAAGTGCAAGGACACCAGCAGCAGATCATATCTGTCTGAAAACCTGCATACACTCTTTAATTAATATACCTAAATTTCCTATCTAAAAATAAACAAAAAACAAACCAGATACACATCATACAGAAACACACAGAAATGTTTCAGTGCTTTCATACACTAATACACATCTTGTGCAGATATTAATTTTAGATATATCTTTTAATTAAAAGTTCATTTTAGATGGGTGGCTGATAGCCTGCAGCATCTAAGGAGTTTCATAAAGTATCTTTTTAAATCTAGCATTTCTTCTTTAATCTCTACATGTTGACTTAAAAAAAAAAAATAATCTAATGTCTGTATGATTATTTCCTGTTGTAAAGAATCTAGTCCCAACTGACTGACCATTTATTTCCAAAATACACCTGAAAATTCTGAGTTCATGTCAGCTGTTATCAGCCTTACAGGGTTTGATACTTTGCTTTTTTGCTCAGCATTTCTGTGTAATACAGAGTTTTAAATGCCTTATACTCTGTGACACAGGCGATTACAGAGTCAGTGTAATGGTGCAGTGAATATCTTTCTATGGGTATTACAATACCAAATCTGAAGCTAAAAATTAATTATATATATATTACTCCAAGTAGTACAATTCAAATACCTGTATCTTTCAGGGATATTTTTTTTCCTCTAACTAAACTTTGAAGTAACTGAAATATTTCTAGTGCTGAAATACTACATTGACAGTATCATTGACTTCAATAAAAGCTATGTCCATCACAAAGAACAAAAGATCACCCAGCTCCAGTTCAGCACAGACTTTTGACAACAATGAATCCAAATAAATTTATCCCTCATTACCAAGCTGTTTTTTAAATAGCATGATGAGATTTGCAGATTGCTCAAAGAACAATATTGCTCAAAAAACCTAGCTGTAAAAAGTTTTGCTGAACACAGTCACTTAGTCTTCTAGAAAAAGCAAAATGAGATTAAAAAGAACAGATTCACCCACAGATAAAAATGTTTGCTAATTAGGAAATCAGAAGAAAGTAATATAAACACAAGCAGAAGACAGCTATTGTGTTTCTAATGTAAAAAACCCCAACCTAACAAAAAAAGTAAAACCAAACAAATAAAAAACCCAAACAAATAAAACCAACCAACCAATCAGAAAAACACCGTCTGCAGCAGTAAAAAAAATCAAAGCATTTTAGGATACAAAAAATACTCCAAGAATATACATATTATTTCTTTGTTTTATTTTAAAAGGAAAAGAAAAAAACCTCGGACCCAAGTGTGGTAGAATTTCTGGTTTGACAGTAAGCAAACTGGCACAGCAGTAGAGACACTGAGGTCATGCCTACATTTGAAATCAAGAGGTGAGCACAACTCTTCAGGCTCACAGTACACTTATCCTCATAAGTTTCATAAAATGTGAGCATCAGCTACCTATCAACAAAATTACTCTGAGCTGAAGCAGTAGAATGCATTTCCTACTTCTGACTTTCAGCCAAAACACCAGATTACACCAATGAGAAAAAAAATAAGACTTTCAGTTCTCGGAGGACAGAGCTCACCTTTGCTAACCAAGCCACTGAGGACTAACTGAAATACATGATCTGCTTTTCTACTACTTAAGGAAAAATCTAAGTGCAAATAATTACCAGCAATATCAGTAAAAAGTCTTATTTTTGAGTAAATTCAGATCTAGTACCCAGCTGTTCCTTAACTGAATAGAATAAACTCTCCTACATGTGACTGGTTCATGGTCATTTGAGTTTCAAAGAAACAAAGGCAAATTCTGTTACTCAAAGCTTAGTCTGCTATTCCTTTTTTACAGGCAAGTTACATAATTATTGTTATTTGTATGTAATCATATGCACCACAAATGTTCATATTAAGGTAACATGACTGTTGAAATCGACATTTGTCACCTGACTGTTGTTGATGTACAGGACAGTACCAGTTTGACACTAAATGTGACAGCGCATCTTACCTCATTTAAAAAACTACCTTCCAACATAGTCAGCAGCCCTTAAAGAACGTGTGATCATTAATATGCACAGGTTTTTATTTGAGGGTATCTGCTTCTTATCACTCTTGGAAAGCTCCCAGTGAAACTGAGCGAGCTATTTTAAAGGAGAACGCTGGCACACAACCGAAACTGGAAAGGTATACCGGGATTAAACGCTGCATCGCAAATCACGTCAGCTTTTTCTTTTTTAAAACCACAATACAAACTGAAGCTGATGTTTTCTTTGCTATGATAAATATCACAGAAGCATATTCATCCCCACTACTTAACAGAACCTATAAACTCCTGCTGATTTCTTTATCCATTTCTAAAGCACAATTTACAATCCTACACTGCAGAGAAGGACACGCTGCACACAGGATTAAAGTCAAGGTCACATATTGCGCATACGCTGCTGCCTGTGAAACAGGGATCTGTTTCACAGACTCCACAAATATTTTTAGAAGGGGCTGCTCTAGTCATCAGCTACCAGCCATTGAATTACAAAAGTGAAGATAAACTTTGGCTTAAAAGGTAAAATTTAAGGCCTCCCTGCCAAAACAGACAGACCCCTGCTGATTCAAGAAAGTAGTTCCTTTTATCCCGTCACAAAACCTGAAGGGGAAATTCCCAATGCAGTATGAGCCTAACTTGTCTTCTGATGGAGCCAAGAGTGAAACTCCCATATAGTTTGACAGGACCACAGGTAGACCACCTTTGAAAAATCCTGGTTTTACAATATGTCTGTAGCAGGTATTCCCTACTTGCATCTGTTGTATCTCCTTCTCAACAGGCACTTATGCAACTGTTCACACTAGGGCTACGAGAGAAGCACCAGCACCATGCAAGCAAAAGGTCTGTAGCACAGAAAAGGTTTCTGACTTCCCCAGTGACCATAATTTGCACAGGATGGCCTTAGGGGATGCCACCAAATATCAGCAATCCTGAAGAAGTGAATACATTGATAGGCAATAATTACTATTATCACATGCTGCTCATAAGAAGATAAGTTTAATTCATGGATATCTAGACACAGACTCCAAAAAGTCTGTTCACATAAAAAGTGAGCACCAAAATCTGGATTTTTATCCAATTTCAATGATGGAAAGATCTTTGAGACGTATCCGGATAAACAGACAGAGCAAGGCATTACTGTTAACTACCTAAAAACAGAGCTTTTTCTCTTTTCCTTGCGGAACTTGTTAGGATTGCCCTTTACTAGGAGGGATTAAATGGCAGCACGTTTGTGCTGTATGGAGATACTCATCAGAGATGAACCCCATGAATGGGTACGGGCTCCTCAGCAAAACAGTGTTTGTACAATCAGGACTTACCCACAAAGCTGACTTGAGGCCACCAGAGATGCAAAACATCTACCTCATCCCCCAACCTCCATGATCTGGCAGGTCACTGAAAATGCTTAAGTAGCTAACTGCATGAGAGCCACACTCATTTTAGTAATTCACTTGGAGAAGGCCCCTTTGCTTGCTGCTGCCAACCTGTAAATCAGACACCTTTCCTTTGCCTTATTTCAGCAAGGCAACAAAGATCTAGAGCTTTAAAAGACATTTTATACCTCAACCACTGTGTCAAGACCTTCAGCAAGTGGGGATAGACCCACACAGCTAAATAAAAGGAGGCGAAGGAATAAGTAAGTACAAGGCTCATGCTTATCATCCCCATTGCTCTGCTGTCAGCCAGTTCCCAGCCTCTGTCCTGGACTAGTCCAACTACCGAGCTCTGAGATAAACAGACGTGTAAGGCAGGAGACACTCTGCCTTACACACTTGGCCTAGGAATCTGTCCCTGGACACCTTTTGTTTGGCACTACTGGCATCACTTGAAGGCAGAAGTTTTTGACTTTGGGTTTTTTTTTTGTTTTTAAGACAAGAGTCCCAGACAGGACACAGCATGTATGTACAGTGATCAGTTAAGGACACTGATCTTCCTCAAGGAGGTGACAAGCTTTCAAGATAAATGTACGTTGATTTATGAATAGAATAACATGTTAAAATTCTGAAGGGGAAAACAAAGGGCAGAAGGAATCTGCAACCTAAGTCACCTTACCATAGACTATTATGTGATTTCAGTTAGCTAATACTGGACAGAATCTATTTTATACCTTGTATTTGGGTTTATCTTTTTCTGGAAATATTCTAAATTATCTATCAACCACATCTTATTTTAGTAGGTTGCACATCCTAAGTAACTCAGTAGCCTACATCAGTCAATACATTTTCAAATGGAGGTGAACTCCTAATGCTCTGCCTTTGGAGTGACCTTCATTTGGGAACTCAGACTGATCCACCAGACATCTTCCATTAGGAGATACACTTTCAAAACTGGGGAGCCTTGCAAGAAATGAGCCCGAGTCTCAAGAGTTTTGAGAAGTAACCTGCTCAAATATCTAAACAATGTTTCAGTTACAAAACACCCACTTTTCAGAATCTTGGCCTGAATTTTAGACAAGCAGTCTGTTGTTAGCAAACTTTCCCTGATAGAACTAATATGGGTAATATCAGACTGTGAAATTAACTTACTAACTCTAAAAGAAAAGTTCCTCAAACTCCTGCTTGAAATTAAGTTTTTTTCCACATGCCTCTAGAGCAAAGTTTAATTCCATTCTTTAACAAACACCCACGCAGGGGGAAGCCTGTTCTTGCATCCAGTCCAAAACCAAACAAAAACAAGCAGTACCTCGAGACATTGATACTTCTTTAAGTAAAATAAATTATTGTTGAACATCCATTACAATTAGACTTGAAGTAGTATGTTCAAGCAACATTAAATGTTGGGTGGAGGAGAAAATCTATATAACCTGCCAAACTAGTTTACAAAGACCTGTCGAACCACACACCTTCACTAGGCAAAGGACAGTTTACCATTTTAATTTGCCTTTCCATTCCTCTTACTATCACGTTTTGCATCTTGTTACTGTAACTAAATCCTGTTGCTGAACTCATGGCACCCGCGGGACATTTGTGTCGGGGTAGAGGGAGGGGAAGAATGGGAGAGGGAGAAGGGGAAAGGAGACCTGCAAAGCCCCTGGGGGGCTGCGGCGCGGCCGGCGCTTTCTGCTAGCGCTCCCCGCCTTCCTTCGCACCACAAACTTCCCGCCCGTAGAGGAGGCGAGCTGGGACCGGCCCGGGCCTCCCACGCCCT
>VWZY01003720.1:0-76021 GCA_013399075.1 Chloroceryle aenea | reverse complement strand
GCTGGCGGGGTTGGGCCGTGAGCTGCCCAGGCGCCGGCAGAAGTCGGCAGAGTGTGCAGCCCCACCGGCCTGGTTGTCCGAAAGGGCCCCAGCATCGTTCCAGCCGACGCCACTGGGCAGCAGAGTCATCTCCTGCTTGTCAGATTTTGACTGGAAGCGTGAAGTTTCCCGAATGAAGCACAACGAAGCGGGTTTGGGTTCACACACGCCCTCTCCTCTTAAGACATGCTATTTGAAACAGAGACAGCTCATGGAAATCACTTTTCCCTAAAAAATTCAAATTCAAGACTCAATTTTTCCTCGTTTTCTGTAGATTATGCCTCTTCCTCTGCTGCTAATATGTAGCTTAAGTCACTTTGTTCTACCTTGCAGTTAGTGTAGCAATGCATCACGCCTAACCAGCTCTGCTGGCCATAGATGCCATGGGGTGAAGCTATAGGATCAAGGTCAGCCAAAAGCCTAAGGAGGGCTATGGGCTGATCATCAAACATAGAATGGCAACCATTCATGTAAAAGCCTTTGCTTTGTAGGATAATCTGTAACCATACACACAGAGGGGAAAAAAGAAAAAAAAAAATCATAGCCAAAGGAACAGGGTGGACAGGGGATGGTGTTTTGTTGTTACCCTTTTTTTTTCCTGACAATTTGCAGTGATTTTTTCTACTCGCAGCTGTGCAGTCTCCAAAGTGTTAAATGACCCCCCACTCCAATACTAAAATAAAACTGCACATGTTAGGATGGACCTGCATCTAAACCCTGGTAAGGCAGACTCTTCAGTTAGGTTGTTTGAAATGCTATCAATTAGTCATCAGTGAAATGGAAAGAACAAGAACAAACTTCAGCCCAAACTGAACCGCACAAATGTTTTCACTTATGAAGCAGTTCAGAATAAAAGCCATATAGAAAATTAAAAAATAAACCTGACAAGAAATAGCATGCTAATATGCTCCCTATTTTATTTATTAGGTTTTGATCAGTTTAAACATGGCTACAGGGCACTGAGGAATATTTCTAGAATCCTTTAAGATTTTTTTTTTCTCCCTGGCTGTATCTGTAACTAGGGCAGGTATAGTTCTGCACCTCAGTCCTGGATGTAGTAGCACATATTTTGGCCTAGTTGATAACTTGTCAAAACTAATTACAAAATGAACTGTACCTTATGTATTTCCTTCCAGATGAACAACACACCTCTGTTAAAAAGGAACAGTTGCCATTGAGTGGAGGAATGTTTTTAGCTGATCTCCTGAAGTCACTTAAAGACCAAAAACAAACCCCCAAAGCAACACAACCCTGCACTAAATACCTTACTTTGTTTTAACAGTTTTTGCATTGCAATTTAGAAGGGCCTATACCCTCACTATGACCTTATTTTTACTGCAAATATATGTAGAAAATATCTGCCATGGATCTTCCCTCATATTTCTAGCTTCCTGTTATCAATTTCAAAAGCAATTTATTGATCACTGTGCATAGTTCCCTCACCACTTTCATATGTGGCTTATGTCAAATAGTTGTTTTCACTTCCTTATTGAATCAAGACTACTTTTCCCCATCAAAATGTTCCTTTTTCCCGATGACAGAATGCAGCTTTCTGATCTTATAATAAATTCATATTAAGGATCTCATTTCCATTCCCATTTTTTGTGTAAAAATGGTTCCTCATAATCAATAGCCAGTTTTTTGGTTTTATTTTTTACTTTCCTTCTGATTCTGGAAGATTAGCCTTTTGGAAGCAAGACACACATGGAGATAGCACTAGTTGGGAATGTGCTCTGCTTGCACCCTGCACATAACCTGGTGACCATCTCTGATCATTGCAGAGCTACCAGTTTCTAATACAGGGCTTAGTTCATCCTCATCCATCCTAAAGGCCGACTGGAATCTTCTAAGTAACAAGACGCATTAAAGTCACTCTGTGTCATTATAGAAGTTTTTGGGCTTTTAAAATTAGCTTAACTTGTGAAAATCAACTAGGTTTTACTGCTGACTGTTTCTGAGGTAAAAGATGGAAGATTTCATGGAAATTCCACATGAACGCATAAATTAGTCACCTTCACATTGCAGATTCACAGTAACAGAGTAACTTTTCTTCTTCTCTGGTTATTATGGGAAGCTCAGGGATCAGGGCAATAGGACTCCAGTATTGGTTCCTTAGGGTCTATTTCAATGTAAATGATAAACAATCACCATAATGCAACTACATGGTGGGGGGGATACAGAAGATGGTGCTTGACAGAAGGACAAAAGATGATGGACACTAACTGAAACAAGGGAAATTCTAACTTGATATGGGTTTAAAAAATAACCAAAAATACCCACAGGAGTCGTCAAACACTGGAGTATGTTCCTCAAGAGAGTCTGTGGAGTACACATCCTTAGAGAGATTCAGAACCCACCATGACATGGTCACAAACAGCCTCCTCAAGGTGAACGTGCTTTGAGAAGCAGGTTGGACAGGAGACCTCCAAGAGTCCCTTCCAACCTCGGTGGTTCTGATGATCAGCAAAATATTTCAAGTAATTAATGTTTGACTGTTAGCACCAGCTCTCAGCTTGGCAAACAAGGTTGTCCTGGGGCAGGAGCACGGATTGCATAACCTTTCTCTGTCCCCTACAGCACATTCTGTGACTGCATTTCTAATACATTCTATCCATACACAAACCAAATGAGTACCTCTGAATGCGGGCAGGTTCTCTACCAGTTGCAAATACACAGTAAAGGTAATTTCACTGAAAGAGAAAAGAGAATACCCTGCCTCTTTGGCTAATTAGACCAAGCAATGGGTTATTTGAATTGCCCAAATTATGTAAGAAACAGCTATAGAATAGTTAATGTTGAAAGGGACCTCTGACGGTCAATCTATTTCAACACCCTCCTCCTCCCCCCTCCCAGTCCACTTATATGTGGTTCCTAACTGTTATGCCACTGGTGACCAGTAATAATCTTGTCTTTTACAATGATGACAACAATTGACAGCTGCTATACAAAAGCACTGCACATCACTTTAAGTCCAGTCATCAACAACTTCCAGTTTCGAACCCTGTCACACCCAGCTTGCTTCACCATTGAGCGAGCATACCAAGACACATCTTACCGTCTCCCCCTTTGACAAAGCTTTAGTGACAAGGCTTGTATAAAATCCATAGACTAACTTTGTAGAAAGACAGGAGCTCGGGCTTTTTCTTTGCCACTGGTCTACTGTACAAGCAGGAGAGGTAACCCCTGCCTTTGGGTAGCCGTATCAACAAAAACAATGCATCAGAGCTTATGAACAAGATTGGGTATTCTATTAAAGGGTTAAGCATTTTGGAATTATATAGCAGAAAGCGTGCCGAATATTAAGAGCCAACACAATGCAGTATATGTGAAAACTGCGAGCAAGGTCATGGAATGGAGAAGTTTTGCTCTTGGGCAGAATTTTTGCCAGCAGAAAGCTAGACTCTGCTCTGATCCTTGACTGACACTGAAAACATTAGTGGAAATGAATGCTACAGCCATTGAATGATTGCACAGAGGTCAGCAAAGGCACAGCCTCATCTCTGTGGCTGTGTGTTAGGAAAAGCATCACTAGCTCATTGCAGCCCAAATCACACTTGTTACACATTCAGATCTGACATAAACCTTCTCATTTGTTCATTATACACAAAATGAGTTTTCACCCTGCTATATTGTTTTTCATGTTGTGTCATGGAACAACAAAATAAAGACTGTTTTGTCCACTGCAGACACATCCCGGTGTATGCACACCCTGCTCCTATCTCTCATTTACTTAGCTGGTTGATCCAAAAAGATATGAACACCCTCCTCCTCCCCCGCAGGTGCTTACTGACTGTAAACAGTTACTTACTGACCATGAGGAAAACTTGATCTACTTCATCACATGTTTACAATTAGCTACAAGAAATCCATTTCTTATAGGGCCCTTTGAGCCTATCAGTTATAAAAAGCAGCTATGGGATTTATCGCAAAAGCCAAAATTGCAACTCTTAGTTTATACCTATGCACACTTTAAAAATTTCAACACAAGAAAAATATCCTGAATATCTTTACACTGTCACCTGATACTCCAGTTTGCACAATTAATTGTCTTTAGTAATAAAAAAGGCCACATTTTTCCTCAGAATTAGGGTGGATAACTGTGAAATGTGTAAACTGTTGGTATGTGACCCTTTGCCACTCAGAAAAAAAAAAGTAGAAAAGAGCTCTTTACATACACAAACCCTCAGCAATTAAATTGGCATTCTAACAAGCAAGCATAACAGCACAGTTTTGGTTGCTTAAGTAGGAAGCTACTGATTCATATCACAGAAGATTCTTCAGCACTCAAAAGACTAACTCCAGCTCTGAAGCATGTTGGCAAGAACATTGCCATGGGCTTTGGTGGGAGCTGGGATTTGCTCCTAAATACTTTATTAGAAGAAGAATAATCACAGAGAGACAGCTGTCCCTGCTTGCTGGCTCATTTCATGTCCTCTGATGTCATCAGGGCTGTGGCTAATGGCACCCATTAGGTGCTTAGTGTCACCTTAGTAGCTAAACAGCAGCATTTTAGGAAGAGAAGGAGAGCAGACAGGGAAGCAATCCCTCACACATTGCAGGGTGCAGTGGGAAAGGCACAGCCCTGGTGGAGTCATAACCCCATAAACCTCTGCATCCTCCAGCCCACTGTAGTCAGCCACTTCGAATGCAGTGGAAAGCCACACTGCTTAATCCTTCCCCCACAAGGGCACGTATTTTCAGCAAATCCAGATCAGCAGGTTGAGAAAACTCCCAAGCCAGCAGAGCAAGAAGCGTGAGCAGAAACACCAGTACTGTGGAGATGGGGTGGGAATAGCTGTGAAGCAAGCAGGATGGGTTGCCTCTCAGATCCCTGCCCTTTTTGCCCTCCCATTTCATAAATGTTCACCATTTTTTTCTAGCTTCATCCTGGGTGCACTGTGCCCTTCTTTCTCCAGTGCACCTTCTCTTCTAGTTGTCTTTAAATTTAGCTAATCCTTGCATACCAATCCCGAGACAAAGCCCCATCCCTTAAAAATATAGCAACTATCCTGAGATGAGAAAGGAATCTCTTGATAGCACAGCTGGTGTGTTGTGCTCCATTTCCACAATCCTCTTCAGGCTTGTGTTTTTAAACTGTAAACTCTGGGTCAGCAATCCTTTTTTCTGCTATTACCAAACGCATTTGTTCAGTGTTCAACAGTCAGCCCCTGTTCCAAGGCAAACTCCTGTCCCCACCTTAGGTAGGTGGTGAGCACCTAACAGGTTTACGCCATAAGCACAGGTGCTTGATGAACGTATTTAATTCCTGCAAGCATTACTATTACACTTCATGTTCAAAAGGTTTAACAATTATTACAATATGACTTATTGCAACAGCATGACAAAGCTTTGTGTTGCTAATGAGAATGCAGAAGTTCAAAGGAAGATTTGATCACATAAGCCTCTGCTTTCAAGAGGCTGATTAGGTTGCAAATATGATGTGCACAGCTTTGACAAACAGAAGCTAGGCCATCTCTCATTAAGTCACACTGGTCAAAGCAGATTCCTGTGGAAATACACTTGCATGCACCTCTTGTCACTGAGGGCACTGAATGGAGATGTAAGGAAGACTGAACGAAACAAGTAATTTTAGCAAGAAGGACCAAAACCAATGTGTTTGAAGAACATCATACTCTCTACAGAGACCAGAAGTGAATATGGTATGGTTTTACTGCTTGTCCTCACCCGTATTACCTGCCCAGACAGGGCAGTTTTGTTATAAGAGTCCTGTTACAAATCAGTACCATACACAAAAATCAACAGGAGTGATAATGCAGGGCTGGGTTGAAAATGCTAGGTTTCATATCATAGCACATCCACCATGACTAGAATTTGTAAATGTATGCAGCACACTAATGCATTTTGCTTTTAATATAATGTATCCAGAAAATACAAACACTTTCGATCTCTGACAGGGCTACAATAGTCATGAAGCTATTTCACACTGCATTATTAATGTGGATTGAGAGTCATAATCTTGCTGGTTGAGGCTTAGTGATACTGACTTTAAATGGCAAACAGCTTTTTACAGTTATGAAATCCAAATGTTCCCTATATCCACATGTAGAAGTGCAGAGATTTCTGTACTGCATAACAGATGCAACACATCCACATATGTGTTGTTTATAACCATGGAGCCTACAATTTATACCTGTTATCACAAGCTACCAAAAAACATTCCCAGCAGTTCAGCTTTAACACTCTGGCAACTTTGTCAAAAATTTAATTCTCTGTTTCTTTGCAATAGCTTTGCAGACTTAAACGTACCTAAACATGCAGTAACATTTTTCATCCCACTTCCCATTCTTAAAGGCTTTCCATTATCATTTGATTGTTCAGCTTTAAAGTCAAAATCTTTTGTACAGACTGAAAAACAACATAACTAGCTGAGCTTCTCTATTTTCAATATGTTGCTCTGAATTATTTTATATTTTTTAAAGTACTCACTGTGTCTGTTAGATTATATGTTTGTCATCTCTCTTCAAACACAATGCTTAAGTATATTTGATGCTGGTGACTGATTTTGCCACTTCTGGTAGCATACTGAGGTACTGCAAATAGTGATTTTCATGAGAAAAATCTTCCATATAAAAATACTCATTTCCAAACACTAGAGCTTTCACTTTGCAGACACCTTTACCCTTAGTTTCTGAAGTGCAAATGAGTGGTGGTGAAAACAAAGATCACCTTTGTTAATTTAAAATAATCCTGTTCTTAGAGAGTTTTGACAGTCTTTTCTGTGCCTGCAGATGAGTTCCAAGCTATAGTAGAGAGTTCACTACAATAAAAATACTGTCTATGCAGAGAAATTAAAAGATCTAGGTGTTATTTTTTTATTGAAACCATTGGAAACACATTTTAAGAAGAGATTACCTCCACTTTGGACTAGAAGCTTTAATGAAGTGATTATTGCTGGTCATTTTAACATGGGCCTTTTCCGAAGTGATTTCTACTAGCCTGCAATTAAAAAATAAATGGTTTAAGTCTTGTCTTGGATGGATTTTCAACTACCTGAAATTCTTCTATGCCAAATTCTGAAAGTCACTCCAGCCATCAATCATGGCTTTAGAAATATTGCTTAGGAGCCTTACTTAATCAGAGAATCTTCAGAAGTATTTCAGAGTAGGCTTTGGCGGAAAACCCTCTTGGTTACACTGTTGTTTTGTGTAGAGGTGGTGTTTGAAAGCTGGTGAAGGGGAGCGTTTGCGTAAATGCCGATCTCTGCTCAGATTTTCCATCAACCATGACATTTAACCTCATCTGACCAGATCAGCACAATGGTTTATAAAATTGCTAAAGAGAAGTGATGGTCTGATTTGCTGGTGAAGCTTCAGACAACTCATTTACTGCTAGCACAAAGACTCGACCCCTATGGGCATTTCAACAGGAGGCAGTGTGGTAGCTCAGGCTCCTGCCACTTAGAGGCAGTGTTAACTCCGAGAGCCCCGCAGGTTCTTCTCTTTCTGCTCTGTCACCCATGGGCAGAATTAAGGAAGGTGTCACAGAAATCAGCTCATCAGGAAGCAATTTAAACTACTAAGAACCAATCACAGATAAAAGCTGGAGAGATTAAGTTTATAGGGAACTATATCCTGTCCAGAACATCTGCTTGCCTCAAGTTTGCCTGGAAAGAAACTGCTTCTCCAGTTGGTGTTGTGAAAAAGTGCACCGGCAAGTGATAAACCATGAAAGATAGTGCTTAGAGGGTTACAGCACAGTGTCCAAATCCTTAGTTCAAAACAGGGACTTGAAATCACACGGGGCTGCTATAGATGCTGAGTTCACTGGGTCTTCTGTGGTAGAGATTCCCTTACTCTGGTGGCAGATTGCAGACCACAGAATCATCATGAGATTCATCTCAGGGGACTGCATTAAACCTGGTGGATGTAGCACTGTGCATCCTGAAACTTTTTCCCCACTCTATATTCACTAACAAACAAGTTTTTAACTTTGTAGATTATCTACTTCTGGACAGAAAAGGACTGTACCATTTATAACAAAAGAGCTGAGGCTCAAGATCACTGGCACCAGCAAGGGTCATTAGAAGCACTTTCTTGGACTCTGTCTAGTTACTTCAGAGTTGGATTCAAGTCTGTGTTTTGTAATAGTGAAGAACTGCATTGCCTCAGCAAAGAGAGGACCAATCACCTCATGCTGAGTCTAAGAAGATACATAATGGAAATTAGATTAAATTACTGCACAATAAATCTTGTGCCAATTTACAGGTTAGGGTTTAGTGTCAGATGTGCTGCAGCAATCTTCCAAATCTTCTTACATTTCAAGCTATACCCTTTAAAAGTTTTCATTTAAATTTTTTATGCTTCACTTGATAAAAAATTTAAAGAAAGGGAGTTTTCCTGCAATTAAGAAGTACTCCGTGTGCTTTTAGAAAGGGCTGCATTTTTTAAACTGTTGGGAGGTAACATTCTGTAATTGGAGTTGACGCTTGGCAAAGTGAACATGCACACTTCACCCTGCCAGGATGTCTCTCATCTTACCTCCGTGCATGTGGACACATCCTTCTACAGCATCTGACTGGCAGGCAGCAGCCCTCAGTCAGCTCTTCAGTTTGCTGAAATATCCGGGCAGAGCACTGGAAACAGTCAGACGGTATTTATAGTGCACAATAAAGAATGAGGGGATTTGTGAAAAGGAAATGAAAGAGCAAGCAGTTTCTGGCTTCCTTCAAATTCACAGAAAATATTAATAGCATAAGGAAATAAGAGAATTTTGCATAAAAGTGAAAGGCCAGGGAGAAACACAAAGCAAGCTCCCTTTTAAACAACAAAGAGACATCTACCTGCCAACTGTCACATCAGTGAAAGGAGTTAATGTCAGACCTTGACAGGCAAGTCTGAGAAATTTGTTATGCTGATAGTGCTCAGATTTATTTTTTTTTTGTCTTTACAAGGCCTTTTAGACAGTAGCAAATGAAGAAATAGAAGGAAAGGGAAGCTTTGTAAATAAGACAAAGGAGGGAAATCAAGTCAATCTCATAAAGGTTATGACATGAATAAAATGAATATAAATGAAAACCTATTACCCACAGCAGCAAGAAGTTACTTAAGGGATTTCTCTTTGAATGACATACCTGAGACTATCGTCTCATCTTTTCCAGAGCAAGCCAAAACTGTGGATGGATAAATCTCTGTGCTAGCAATCTTGGTGTGCTTGCTACGTGGGTCTGGTAGCAGCGCTCTCAGCCTTGCGCTGACAACACGAACCCCCCACCATTTCAAAGAATCAGAGCTTCTTGAATTTGTAATGAGAAGTTACCGTCGCTTTGGAAAAAATGTTGCTATACAGGTTCACATCAAATTTTTCAGCAACCAAATTATCTGAAGCCACTCTATATACATCATGTGAGTCCGTCAGTCAGAAGGCTGTGGCCACTTGCTGACTGAAAAGATGATCTATTCCACTCGATGAGATACATCCAAGGCCTTTTGTGTTCATTTGTACTGTAAGAATTTCATGATATCAGCAGCTGTGGGGTTGTTAAATGTCTATGAACATTACCCTGCACCTCATCAGAAATAACACCATGTAAATCCTATAAATTATAACCAGCTACATTTTTGTTCATTAAAACTGTGTGTAAATAAAGAAAAATCTCACCCGTCACATTCCAATTTTTAGCATGGTTAATAAAGACAGATATTAGCTTGCAGCAAGAGAGACAATACCATGCCAATGTTTACAAAACTGTTACTGGCAAAGAAAACCATTTACTTGCAATAATACATTCCCTACATTTTTGACTCAGGATATAGATATCAGAAAGTTGAGGAAAAGAATGTGCAAAGTCATTTATTTATGAAATATGTATGATTTGAAGTTTTAATTAGGTCACACAATTACAATGTCTCTCTGAATCAAGACCTTGCCTTTGGTAACGGTGAACAAGCTTCCAAGAATAAAGTACAACGGCTCGGGGGCCGTGACAGGACGAGAGGACATGGCCTGAAGCTGCACCAGGGGAGGTTTAAGTTGGATCTTTGGAAGCACTTCCTCATGGAAAGGGTGATAGAACCCTGGAATGGACTGCCCAGGGAGGTGGTGGAGTCACCATCCCTGGCGGTGTTTAAGAAAAGATTGGATGCTGCACTTAGTGGCATGATTTCGCTGATGTCATGGTCATAGGCTGGACTCAGTGATCTCAGAGGCCTTTTCCAGCCTCACTAATTCTGTCATTCTGTGAAAAAGTTACAAAAGTGGCAGCTGATTTTTTTTTTAAAACCATTTCTTGCTAAGAAAGGCAATGACTTCCAAAATACTGTGAACTGCATTGACATACGCTATTTATTTATGTATAGATCACAAACTCAAAACTAACAGCATCACTGGCCTTGTATGCAGAAATTCAAGGAAGGATTCAGCCTCTGTAGATCCAGTCCTCCTGCCATCTGCCCTGGCCCTTTGTTTCTCGTGCACCTACTATAAAAGGGGTTATTTGTCCCAAATCCAAGTCTCTCACTTTCCAGGCTATCAGAGATTAGGAATATTACAAATTCGTATTAGGGCTTTCAGGAATTAACAAAAAAGGAGTTGTGGAAAGCAAAAAAACCATTTCTTGGTACTCTTAGTAAACTGTTAAGCAAGATGAAAGAGAATGAGTCAAAGGGGCTATTACCTCTTTCATAAGAATATGCAAATCTATAGGATTCAGGGTGGGGAGGGAATCAAGATCAGGACCACACCACTTCCACTGAGACAATGGTAATTTTGACATTCAAGAGCAGGACAAGCTGTTTATCACAGGAGGGATATGCATATTTTTGCAACTCTTAATAAAATGTTGAAGGCTTAGCAGATATATGCTTTGTTCTACTTTTGCAAGCTTACATTTATCTTATAAATGGTAAAAAAAATATATATACAAAAATTTAAACTTACACAAAGAGACAAAACTCTATGCAATGCAGAACCAGGACTTATTTGAGATTTTGAAATTCCTGCATCAGTTTACTCAATAGTAAGCTCAGATAGAACAATGTGACAAAATAAAAGTGTGGGATCCTTATTGTTACACAAGACAGCAGGAAAATGTTAGAAAAAAACCCAACCAAACAAACCAATGTTTCAAGGGTCAGAGACAGCTTCATGGTAGCAAGAGATGAAGCCAGCCCCTTTCTTCCCTTCACATTCCCCCTTTCTAGTAGGGAGACAGAGATAGTTATACTTATCTCAGGGATGCAGAACGAAATCTTCATGCTGTAAGAACTTGAAAAGTTAATTTCTTGAAATGTGTATTTCTGCAAACAACATTTTGAAAAATAAAAAAAAACCCTCCAAGCCTGTGATTACAGGTTGTGCAAACCCTGCTAGGCCTATAGCTGCCAAAAACCATTCCAGAGTTTGTATTTCTCAACATCTATGACTACTGTATAATAAAGCAATTAATAATAATACTTTGGCTTGTATAGTGCTTCTCAACTCCAGTTATCAAAATACTTCACAAAGCTTAACATTCAGAAAGTCTTGGTATTCCACAGCATAAACCAACCTTAGTATGAGGCAAGGGAGAACAGCAGGGGAAAATTCAGAATTATTATTTCAAAATCTCTTTGCTTTAGTATTCTTGCACCTTTCTCTGGAGCATACTTTACTGATCTTTCTTAAGGCCCAGACAATGTTTTGGTCAATAAGATAATGATTTTTGTTCCTACTCCATTTTCTAGACAGGAATGCTGTAAGGTATGGCCGAGATACCATCGTATATAACCAATCTCCCTTGCGTCGATCAGATAGAATGATTTAGACAGCACCACAAGCATGAACCTGCAGCATAACTTCCCCTTTTCTCAGTCCTGTGCTTTGACAAGTAGATCCCACTTGTGCTCCCTAAAGCACAATGCCTAAGCAGTTTCCCAACTGTGGAGTGTAAAGTGTTGTTACCAGGATTATTTGTGGCCTAGAAAGAAATGAAGTATTCCTACATACGTAACTCAAAGACCTGTATATTATTCTCATTTGTGGCAATCTTTCATAACTAGTTGTGCTTCTTTCTACTGCTATGTACTGAAACAGATTCCATTAACAAAACAGGAAATGAAGATAAAGCAAAAAGTTGGGTTTATATTTCATATGCCACTTTCTGAAATCGGAAAAATACTTTTTTTTTGATTACTGATGTTCATTGCTTCTGCACAAAAGTGAAAGATTAAGGAGGTTTGTCACCTCCTATTAAGAACTAAATGTGTTCAAATAACAAGAGAGACCTACTTTTCACAGGATTTGTCATAACTATCCTGCTACATCCTAACAGAATAATGAAAAACAATCATCTTTGGCTTGCGCACATACAGTAATCAACCCTGAAAGCTTTCCACATCCCGATGAAGTGATGTCAATAGAAAGGATCAGAAAGTGATGAGTAATGCTGGGGCATGCAGAGGAGATGTACTGGCAGACACAGTCAGAGAGTCTTTTGAACAGAGCTTTATCCCCATAATGCCCAGCTCTGCCCTAGGTTTCTAAGATACATACTGCAGCCACGGTAAAGCAACCAATTTAGGAAATGTTGCAGAAAATTTGAGCATTGTGAGAAAACTCTTTTTTTAGATCCATTGTCCCTAGAGCCACAGCCAGGACTCTAAATCTTGGGTGAGTCTTGGCATTCAGGAGCCAACAACATTAGTACACTTGTCCTATTACCTGTGACTATTATGATAAATAGTGTAATGTTAATTTAGTAAAAGTGCCTTCATTCCCCGATTTTAGTTTAACAACAAAGCTATATACAAACAGCATATGTAGCAAAACTGTATACACTAATGTCCTAATATCTGTTATTGAGCTACTTAATTTAGTTTTTAACTCCCTTTAGTAGAATCTGTTTTCCTCTCTTTTTAATATTTTTTCTTCATTTTTATTTTAAAGCACATCTCCAGCTGCTCTGAACTGATCTCATTATGATGCACAGCTCCCCCAACCTGCGAGCCATTGCTCTTCATTTTTGGGGTTCCTTTCCTTTATTAGGATGAAAAACAGCCTAGGACAGGGACAGTGACATCACTTCCAATGAGATATCATGTAAAGCAGAATGCTTAATCTTTACTCAGCAAGGCCCCCATAGCCTGAAGCAAAAAGAAAAAATCAGGTCTGGAAGAGCAAATTTCAAAACCTGAGAAGCCTCAGTAATGTTTGTTTCATTATACACTAAATATTTATAAGATTGACAAAAATCAGCATTCTACAGCATACTGCCTTGTGCTGAGGAAATGAGTTGATAATACTGGAAGACAGAAAGAAATTAGCCAAGTGACAAAGGCTGTGCCTGTTAGTACAGCCTCCATGTCAGGCTTATAGCAAAGCTGCCAATGCTGCCACACTGGAGAATGTCGCCCACCACATCCTCTAACCCACATGCCCTCCCGTCTGAAGAGCTGGGTGATCTGGTGACAGAAAGCACCAGTTGTCACAAGCAATACCTAGGGTGGAAAAGGCGCCCGTACCGAGTGATGTGTGTATATAACCTAGAAGAAAGCTTCTGATCTTTTGGTAGCTCGAGTTTCTCATGCACAGCCTGAAGATGTCATTAGTAGTTCCCCTGAACTCATCAGTACTGAATTGTAGAAAATGGTTCGACATTTTTGCATTTCTGTCTGACATTAATCGGGGTTAATTGATGATAATGGTAAGGGTAATTAGTTTTAACAGGCACTAAGTCCCATACCCCAAGCCTCTTATGACTGAAATAGAACAGCAGTCAAAATATGGCCTGAAAAATAACATGGCAATATCCAGTTATCTGAAATTATATGGAGGTGGAGATTATATATACATTTGTATGCACTTGCATATGTTTGCTTGCATCAAACTGCTTTAGAAACTGAGAAGATGTGTCCAGTATGCAACTCATTGCTTTTTTTTGTTATTGATTGTTGGCTGAAATGCAGCAAGATGAGGTTTGCCAACCAACACCCCAACATCAGGTTGGGATGCTGCACCACTTCGTCCAGGATGAAACAATTCCTTAAACTATCGTTTACAATTACATGAAGCTGTGAGTTCCAAGTTTGCAAATCTTAGCTAAATCTTGTAGAGTTTGGGGATTTTTTTCCAAGTTGAGTGAAAGATCCCATTTCAGAATAGAAGATACCATAAAGTGAAAAGCAGAAGTTACAGTTCATCTGACTAGAGTACAGTGGCTTGAAACCTCAGGTGGGAGCTGTCACACTGAGAACCGAAATGACAACATGTGAAAAATAAAATATTCTGTCTCTCGCTTAGTTTTCCCACACACCCCTCCCATCTCCTCTCCCAGCAAAAGTTTCCTCATTGTAAGCCTGACACCCCTTGGGTTGATATCAAGCTGCTTGGAGCTTGTTTCCCTAACAGTGCATTCAGGTGACCCACAGCAGCTGTAGCAACAACCCATCACTCCTGTTCCTGCTCATCAGTTGAGACTGGCCTACACATTGTGTGCTGGGACATAAGTTCCCACACATTATTACAATTACTATTTTACTGAAACATCAGAAAAAAAATAAAATACCAAAAATCAGTGTTAACCCCAATTTACCTGCAACCACAGTAAAACACAAAAGATAGGTGAAACTATTAGTTCAGCAGAGTATGGAGAAAACCACGTATCTTCTTTGGGCCTTAGGACCAGCTTTACTTGTAGAGGCAGGACACAGCAATAATCTTGTACAAGGTTAATGCAATTCATACTTACAAAATAAACCTGTCCCAGAAAGCCTGACAAATACTTGAAATTCAGACACAAATATTTGAGAAGACAGGAGATTGTCATCAGGAAGATGACCATTCCTAGGACTCCTAGGGACCTTCCAGTACCTGAAGGGAGCTTACAAAAAGACTGGTGAGGGCCTGTTCACAAAGGCCTGGAGTGAAAGGACGAGGTGTAATGGTTTTAAATTGGAAAGGAGTGGACTTAGATTAGAACTAAGGAGGAAGTTCTTTCCCATGAGGGTGGTAGAACACTGGAACAGGTTGCCCAGGGAGGTGGTTGAGAACCCATCCCTGGAGACATTCAAGGTGGGGCTTGATAGAGCTCTGAGCAATCTGCTCTAGTTGAGGGTGTCCCTGCTCTCAGCAGGCGGGTTGGACTAGATGACCTCTAGAGGTCCCTTCCAACCCAGACATTTCTATGTTTCTATGTTTACTGCACAATAGTAACATGATTTCTGTGGCTAGGCTGATGAAAGATGACTTGGGATGTGATCGCAGTGTTCAAGGAAAGTTTACAGTTGGATGGCATAAAACCCTGATCCTAAATTTTCCCAAAGTCTTTAAAACAGATATAAAAATAGTAATGCAGGCAGCAAGCACTTGTAATCCCTCTGAGTTCAATTACTTCTGAATGTGCTCAGCACTTCTGAACACTAAGCTATTTATTTACTTGTCTATACTTCAGTATAGACACACAATTCCATATCATGCTTTAGACAAGTACACTTGACAACACAGGGTTTAATCTTCCCACTGTCTTACCCTAAAATGCTATTATAACTCTTTTACATGGAATAGTCTTTCAGCACTTCTGTTTTCATGGTAATGATTTGGTTTTCAGACACCCAATAGCAAGACAAACCGGAGAAGACATTTTATGATTTCATTATTGTAGAATGCATTGGGTTGGAAGGGTCCTCTAAAGATCATATAGTCCAATGCCCCTGCAATAAGCAGGGACATCTCCAACTAGGTCAGGCTGCTCAGAGCCTCATCAAGCTTGGCCTTGAATGTCTCCACATATGGGGCTTCGACCACCTCTCTGGGCAACCTATTCCAGTGATCTATCACCCTCATATTAAAGAACTTTTTCCTTATGTCTAACCTAAATCTACCCTTTTCTAGCTTAAAGACATTACCCCTACTCCTGTCACTACAAACCCTCATGAATAGACCCCTCCTGCTTTCTTATAGGCCCCCTTCAGGTACTGGAAAGTTGCTATAAGCCTCCTCTTCTCCAGGCTGAACAACCCCAACTCTCTCAGCCTGTCCTCATAGGAGAGGTGCTCCAGCCCTCTCATCATTTTTGTGACTGTTATTATCACCTGGAGAATGAAAGCTGGATGGCCACTTGGGTTACAGAGCCAACATGAGTGAGAGGTGATTATAATTTCAGTTTCAGATTAAGGCTGAGAAATGAGGTGACTGTTAGCAATGTATCCTATCCCTCATCAGCTTTCTGTGCATTTGTTACAACAGCTCTTAGTCTACTGATAACTCCACGTAACTAAGTTGCGTCACTCACAATTAAATTACACCACTCCCCTCCTTACATGAACACACAATCCAGTCCAAGGATTTTTAAGTGTTTTGTGAATGCTGGCAGTATGAACATTGTCACAATTACCCTATGAAAAAGGAATCGGGCATTACTACTCTCTACAACCTATATCAAAGTCACCAGGGAACTTTTTGGGAGGCCTGGGCATACTGCCAATTGTATAAATTCATCTAATACACTGTAAATTAATAGGTCATAAGACCAAAAGTAGCTGGCTATGATCCCATAGGCACACTGTGAACTGCAGGCCAGAGGAATCCTCTGAATTAATTTCTTTTCTGTGTAAAGAGCGCCTATTTGGGGAAAAAGAAAACCCCACACAATCTTGATATGGCAACTTCCAGTTATGGGCAACCTACAACAGCCTTTCCAATCACCAGTAACCTCATGGTTAAAAACTAAAGAACAGATCATCTCTAGCTTAATAGAATATAATCAGGTATTACTGTTATTTTCCAAAATGTGCACAGTAATATCAAGTTCTAAATTTAATAGGCAAGATTTCTATACTTAAAGAAGCGTCCTGATCTCCAAAACATCATTTTCTAATGAAAACATCCTAACCCAAAGTAGTGTTGAATACTGACGAGATACTATTCGGGTAAACTCCCTACATAGCATAGTGTCACTTAAATACTATAGGCAAGACCTTTAATCTTATTACTTGTGAAAAACAGCCATGAACAATCAGAATCCTTAGAAAATATCATCTTTGATGCTGCCTCCATTATCATCCCATCTAGCACATTTGTCTTTCAACTCACTTTAGATGCTGCCCTGTAACATGTATATTTTGGGAACTTTTGTGGATAGAAGATAATATAAAATATTGACTCCATTAATATTTATGATTCCAGGAAACCTGTGGCAGAAGAGATTTCCAAATTAAGCCAGACATCTCCTTGAGCTAGGCATCAGGAACATCAGCAGAAATGTTAATATGAGCCCTTGCCAGTGAAGCAGTCACAAAGCCTGGGTTGAAGAGAGTGAACTCTTTTAACATATTTAGGAACATGAATTGTTGTGGCACGTTTGAAACCAGTAGTCCTTTCTCCTTGGTGTAAGAATGAAGTCTTTCCTTTTGCAAATTATTTCTTGGTTTGATTCTGGTGAAGTACATCCCTGCAGCCTCCAAACTCGGTGTTTTTCTGAGCCTTCAGGAGCTGAAGGATAGACTTTTTTTATCATAAACCCTTAACAATGCTGGCAGCATGCATCCACAGTGATGAGCTCTCTAGCAGAACAGACCTGCAGCACCCAAGTTCTTCTTTGGATCTCTATTGTTGAGAGACAGCTTTATGTTAAAGTAGAAAGTCACTTAACAGCAAAGTAGTAGAGACTTACTTCCTCTAGGAATAGTTCAGATCTACGAGCGGCCTTAAAAGAAATCATTGATGCATTTTTACTAAATGCCTGCTCTTAGAAGGCTTAACTCCAGAAGCCTAATATTACCTCATCTCCTTTGAATTACTTGTGAGGCAGAGAAGGATGTTAAGGTGAGTTGGGTAGGGAAAGACGAAGAGAGCACCGATACCGGTAAGAGAACAAATATCCCAATTTTGATGAGACAAGCACACACTATGCAGAAAAGGATGTAAAGAAACTGAAAACATTTATAGTGCATTATTTTGTCTGTAAGATGATTAAACAACTTTCAGGGAAGTAGTTTTCTACTGAAAGATGCCAAGGCAATGAAATTTAGATGTGTCATTCAGCAGTATTACAAAATGCTGATGAAAAGTTATCACAGCATCTTGATACAGTTGGAATGGTGTGTTTTTAATCATATACAAAAGTTAAGCACACATTTACTCACAAGAAGACGTTTTCACTAAGGATTACATTGTTTAAATTTCTCGTCCTGATCTGGGAAGAAATTAAATTTTGATTAATCCTGCCATTTCTTAAAGAATGGACATTCTGTTCTTTGACTAGGTCTGTTTAGTATATCTCCACAAATTCATTGCAGACTTGTTTGGTTTGCAAATAATCTCTCCTTGTTCCTTTCCTTATTCAATTCTTCACAATCCTGCTGGCTTCTTTTTCAAGAATATTCATTAATCATAACTGTTTTGCCAAATCTCATCCTAAACTATTTCTGTGTAGCCTCAAGGTTTCTGATTGTGCTTTCTGTGAGTTACCCTCTCTTTTGCCTTTGATAAGTTCCATGAATGGTTCTTAACAAACAATTCTGTTGATAAAGTACAAGAAAGAAATCAAAGCGTCTCTCAGCAGTGGTACCTCTTCAGGGATAACAGGAATAAAGTACAGTAAAAGTGTATTTGTGTCATTCAGATTAACAGATGGGAGCCTGAAAGTGCTCTGCAAGAGATATGGTGAGAAAAGCCCCCACTTTAACGTAGATTTATTTCAGAAAAGCACTGTACTTAAGGAGAAAGAACTCTATCCCACTAGAAGTGTGGTGGGGTTTTTTGTTTTTGTTTTTGTTTTGTTTTTTTGTGGGTTTTTTGTTGTTGTTGTTTGGGTCTTTTAACATCTAAATTATTATCTTTAGGCTCATGAAATTTACTCTTACACTAATAGATTGCAATTTTCTAGGGACATGTAGAAGTACAGAAAGAAGTGGAAATGAGAATATGCAGTTTGTCTGAACAGTGTTTGTGTTGATACTAAATACTGCAAACAGAAGTATTTCTGGAGTTCATAGTTACCTTTTTTGAAAAGCATAGTCAATATGAGGAAAAATTTAAGGCCATTAGCTTTAGAGACCTCTGTGTGTCACTGGAAAAAAGAATGATGGTAAATGAGGCAATAGCATACTACTTGGTAAAAAAAATTGAAAGCTGTCACAAGAACATTAGATTAGGGAAGGATAGACCAGTTCAACAAACATCCTGGCAGAAGTAGAACGGAAAATAATCTGCATTTCTTATCTCTAGAAGACCTCTTCTGCTCGCTAACTCTCCTTGCCTCTTCATTTTATTTAAAATCAGTAGTACATGCTTCATTTCATTGCCAGTCTCATCACAGCAGTCCTGGGAAACATCTGGACAGGTGTCTGAAAACAAGTATACTGAGGAAGCTCAATGAGAGCAATTTTAATCAATGCTATTTCAGATATAAATCATCCTAACATAGGTTAAAAAACCCTAGGAAAACAGTGGAACTGAATTATATTCTCCTGCATTCAGACCCACTGCAGTTAGTGGTCAGATTTGAATATTGTGTGATTTAACACATCTGATACTATTGACACATCACTATTGTGCTGCATACAAAGACAATACACAGGCAGCATTTTAACTGACTCCGATACCAACACTAGATTGTAAACTGGAAGCCCCACAACAAGTACAAAGGACAGAAAAATAAATCAACAGTTTAATAGTTAAGAAGAAGAATATGTGACAGGTAAGTAGTTCAGTACCTTCATCAGCAGAGATGATAGCAAGGGAACTATCAGCAGAACTATAAGGATGTTCAATCCAGAAACACCTTGAGAAACTAGGAGACTGACCCATCAGGAGCCTCAAGAAGCTTAGGAAAAAGCACAAAGAATTGCACTTAGGATGAGGTGCTCCCATTTGTCAGCACCCATGAAAGACAACTGGCTGAGGAGCAGTCCTGCTAAAAAGGACCCTGGGGGCCGCAGTGAACACTAAGTCCAACATAAGCCAACTCTGTAGTATCGTTGTCAAGGCAGGAAACTGGTGCAGAGATTACATGAGATGTTTTGCTCTCACTGCTCTTGAGACAGCAGTTGGAATATTGTGTCCTGTTTTCAGCATCTCTTTTCAAGAAAGATGTTGAAAAACTGGAGAGGGTCCGGTAGGTTGCTGTCAAGATGGCTGGGTCCTAGAGCTGCTCCTCAAAAGCTGTGTGCTGGACTTGGTCTGATGAAGACTAAGGGGCAATTTGCCAACAGCCTACAACTGCATGAAAGAGTTAAAAGACAATGGAACCAACCTCTTCTCAGATAGTATAGCATAAGGGAAAATGTCCAAAACTTGCAGCTTGAGAGGTTCAAATGGCACAACTAGACAAGTAAAGCAGCACTGGAGCAAGTTATTTTTGGAGATGATGGCAATTTCTATAGGGTTTTCTTACTTGGCTACATAAAATCACTGCTAAAATCTCCTCCAGTTTTGGAGACACATGCTTTTAAGTGGTTGAAGTAGACAGTGCTTTGGCAGTGGCTGAAGTACACAACTTCCAGAAGTTCCTAACAATCAACAGTTTTTCAACTGTGTTAACCAGTTGCTGGTGGTCTGTCTGCATCTCTTAGCAAGGACACAGAGCTGGCTTAACCCAGTTGTCCTCTTTCTTTTCCAGATGAAAGAACTGTCATACAGACATCTTTTTTCTCCCAAGACTGATCTAATTTTTACAACACTAACACCAATCTACTTTGGAAGCATGTGAGGCAACACTAATGGAGTGCCTCAAAGCAATCCCCAAAAAGCTCCCAGTCAGCAAAACAACTGTGCATCTGTTCCTACCACCCTCATTAATACACTCTAGATTTAGTGGAAACTTGCTGATTTTAACAGGACTGTTCATCATAGATCTAGGGTAATAGGGAGTCCTTAATGCAGACTGCCTCTATTTCTACCTCCAGCAAGAGTACATGAAAGTTTCTACATTTGTATCATTTAAATGTCACAATAAAGACGACTTTAGAAACACTCATGTTAAAATAGAATTTGAGAGCATCTTCCATTCTGTGTAGCTTTAATTTTCACATGCCCTGAGGCATTCTCATTGGTCATGAAAAATGTTCTTGAGACAAACTGTTTCTTTAAAAGCTCCAAACTTCTCAAGTGTACTTTTTTGGACACTTGCCTAGGTAACACATTTCCACGTTAGGAAAGAAAAAGGAGATTAATTAAAGAGATTTTTTCACTTCAATATATAAATGAATAACTTTTTGAAGTTTTTCTTTATTTCATACAAGGCTGGCATCAAAAGAAGGGATTGAATTTAGCATAGATGTTTCAGTTGATCCATCCTGAAATAATCTTGGTGGACAGAGATTTTAGACATTGACTTTTGCTACCAATATGGGACAAGGATGCCATTCAATTTGAAAGTTATCCTCACACTTGGAAATTATATCCTGCTTCATTCTGCTTCAAAATTTCAAGCTGATGCTATATATGCCATCATGAAGAAGGCAACTTTAAATCTATTCATAGCAATACATAATTAAGAATTATTAGGAAATATAAGAGCTTAGCATAATTTATTTTTTTTTTCCTGTAGTCATTTATAGGTTCTTTCCATATATGTCTAATTCAGAGTCAAAATATACACTGCAAGCAATGCTAATACTCCTTTTTCTTTCTGTTTTGAGAGCTGACTTCACTCCTTTGAGGTTAGAGAAACTGGCAGCCTTATGTCATATCAGTCACATGTGAGGTATAAAGCAGCTTCTCACCTGTACTCTGCAAGTTTTTACCATACAGTTCTCCAAACCACAAGGAAAAAAAGAAAATCCAGTTCACTGTGCTTAAACTGGAAACACCTCTCTTTCATTAGGTAACTTAGAGTATTAATAAGTTAACATTTTCATGAGGAATTTAGAGGACTCCTTCCACAAAAATAAAGGTAACTTTCATGAAAAAAATGTCAGATATGGAACCAGACATCATCTCAGCTGGTAGAGGTCTCCAATTATAGAAAGTCTGAGATCTTACCATGTTCTGTTTATTTTTCTTTTGTGTTAAAGATATCCTGAAAAGGGAAAGAGGGGACTCCAAGTGTGCTGATACAGTAATTTGCCTTTTTTTTTTTTTCTTTTTTTTTTTAATTCCACTTGCTCACATGGGAAGTAGAATTAGATTTTTCCCTTAAAAATGTCTAAATAGCTTGCCCTGTTTTCAGGGGATAAAAAAGTCAAAGAATTACATTCAAAGTGTTCTTTTGCCCTCCAGAACATCCCTCAGTCCACTACAGCACGTATCAAGTGGTGCCACATTGTCTGCTGATGTTCAGTGTCTGCTCTGGGCGGAGAACTTCAGAGCCTGGCAGGGAGATTACGCTGTTCACATGCAGAAGCAGAGGGGAATATCTGATCCAGTGTTATTTCAGTTCTGCAACTACCTTCTGCTAAGCCTGGTATGCATATGATAAAGTTATTTTAATCAGTTGTTTATTGTATTGTTTCTTGTTTTATTTTTAGCTATATAAAAGAAAAATGTTTGAAGTAATAAAGACCAGCTGCTGTAGTATTAGTAACTTGTTAGGACAGTATTTCAAAAGCCTGCTGTATTCCTTTATCTGCAATTACAATACTTAGTGGAGCCTCAGTTGCTGCAGCACCGACCTATAATTATGATCATTCAATCAATATTATAGATTTAAAAAACAAGTAGCTTTTCTTCTGTTCCTTATCTTGTAATCAGAGTAATGTTCAATTTGCATATACAGACATGCTCTTGGCATCTGTGAGGTTTTTTTTCCTCATTTCAATACTGCACACCAGCTCATCACAGGATTATTCCAGTTTCATTCCAGGTGGGAAAATGCCTATCTCATTAGGAAAAATAACCACCACAAACCAACCAGACTAATGAACTGAGTCACCAGGAAAAGCGGTCTATCAAAGCCCAGCTGGGAACAGCACAAACCAGCCTTCAGCCCCTGTGGTACTGTGGGGGCAGATGCCTTGAGGAAATGAAGACTTCGGGCACAAAGAGTAAAATGTATACCTGCTCTTTGGTGTATTCATCCCACCTGTGAGAAAACACATCTTGTTCCCGAGCAGATTTGTATCTCCTCTATATTGGCATAATGCAGCCCCTTCATACCTCACAAAGTCATGGGTTTCCTTTCCTCTGCTTGCACTGCTCCCCTCATAAAAGTCCTATGCCAGGCAGTGAAAGTGGTGTCCTGTTCCAGAGATTGATTTCCCCAGTTTCTTTAGCTACATTTTTGCATTTACTACATCCAGTTGAACATGAGAGCATGCTGTTGCTAATCAGAAGGGCCAACACTGTAAAGAAGCAGCGAAGGCAAAATCTTCCACCTTCAGTCAAGCAGGAAACAAAGTAATTCATCAAGCAATAAAGACGGCCAGTCTCCTACACACCTTGTTCCCAGGATAAGAATATTAAGCACCTATATGTGCAAAATTTAGCATGAGTTTTTCTTGTGACTAATCACTCTCCTATGCAGTGGCACATATAAATGTATACAACTGCAACACAGAAGAGTTTGTATTTCAGTTTTTCCTTTACCAGGGACAACAGTAAAGCCCTCTGCCTGGCCACCCCTTCTTTGAAGTTTGTAAATACTAAATCTTTGAGACAACTATACTCCAATAAGTTTGACTGAAATAGGCCACTAAGCTTAACAGATATTGTGGCTGCAGACCTATGTAGTCTCTTTAGGCGGGTAAGGAGTTGGCTGACAAAAGGGTACATCTCCACTATTTCTGGAATTTTTACCTCCCTTGAAGACAGGGCAGCCAAGCAGATGAAACAGCTTGACCATCTTGCTTGTTCTGTCTGAAAGTAATTCACCACTATCCAGGCCTGCCTCCCGTGGTAACTGCACTGTGCCCTCTCCCTAACCCCCTCCCTTTAAATGCAGGGCACTGCTGCAGTATCTCAAGCACTGCATGCTTGAATGCCATTGACACAAGTAGTCTCAGGGTGCACTTGTCAAGTACTCTGCTTATGAACTTTGACATAGTCTACAACCTACTGTATAAGATAGACAAATTCCTTTGAAAAAAACATATTTACGTCTACCAAGCTGGAAGCGAAAAGTAAAATTCAACCTCCCTGCTAACCATTTGCCCTCCCTCCTTTGTAGCTTCCCTAGGGATTCCTCTCGTCTTGGTTGGTAACTCAAGAAGAGTACAGCTTCTCCTCTCTTCCTTTGCTGTACTTTCATCACTGATTATAACACGATCCAGGCAAGAAAAACAAAACAAATTGGGTGAAGATAACTGGCTCATGAAGTGCTGGGGTAGATTCTCAGCTGAGATAAACAGGTGTAGCTCGACACTGTTAGACCTCCATTCATTTGTATCATCTGCAGATCCATTTGATGACTTCAGAGAGCAAAAAAGGTTCTCTCTCAAATGAAACAATAAAATCCATGGCCAGTAGACTAAGCCTCCTCTTCTGCCCAGCTCAGTGACAAGATTCCTTTAGTCTCCACAGTAAATTCACACCCTAAGCTATCCATTGTGAAATGTTGTTCAAGATTCTAGTATATTATGTATTATTCCATTATTGAATCATATTCAGCAAAACAGGGTTAAGAAAGTCAAGAAATGGAGGTGATGTCAAGAAGGAAGCAGCACAGGATGAAGACCAGGAGTTGTGCACCAAAGACTAGGTTCTGCTGAGAGTCTTTAAACCCAGTCTGGCTGGAGATCAAACAAAATCTGGCTTTGTGAAAAGTGCTGAAGCAACTTTTTTTTTTTTTCCCATCAATTAAATAAATGATTCTCTATCATACAGATGCGTGTTGGGTAAGCAACATTTACTAGGGTAGTGCTTATTTTTTTAGCATCATTATCATCTGTGTGCTCATAAACCCAGAATGGAACCATAAAAGGAAGATTTTAATGCTGATGGAAACACAGTTGGATGTCAAGATTATGTAGCAAAGTTCCCATATACATGGATTACACTTTGTCATTGAACAGAAGGTAGCTACTTTTAAAACTCTGAAACAAATAGTGACACTCTACTGTAGCCTGAATGTATGAAGTCACAGGGTAAATCTGAGATGTTGCCCATAACTAAAGGGTAACACAAGGCTCTTCACATAAATGAGAAATTTGCATAGGAAACCGAATGTATAAAATATTTAGGGGTGGGAATAAAAAGAAACCTGAATACAAGAGCCAAATTTAATTTTAAAACAGGGATAAGTATGATAAAAATGGATACAGGCAGATGGAACAGACTGAAACATCTCTCTAGGGAAAGGTTAATATTGTTAAGATGAGTATCCTAAACTACTGTATATTTTTAGCTCCTTAGCAGTATACTCATCATATAGTTTCCAGTAAGGTGGTGCTGTGGGTTTACTCTCCAAGTCTCTTTTTAAAGAGTTTACAAGATCTAGCAGTACCAAAGATGAGCTCCAGAAAATTAATAGGGATTGGTGAATTTGTATCAAAATGACTCTTCACAATGTTTGCAACCTAGAGAGTTCAGTACCACCATAACAGTATGAAAATTAAATGTAAAATAACTAGAAAACTAAGTAAGGGGATTTTATTTTCCATTCTGTTCACCGAGTGAGGCATCTAGCCTTTAAAAAATAGCTAGCAAGTACAAAAGGTGGTGCAAGGCAGTATTAGAATTTGCTGACTTTTTTATTATTGTTGAGTAAGTTCTAGTAACACTAGCAAGAGCTTTTTCATTTTATGTTCAGCTACTCTAGGCATTGTCTGTAAAACAGCATAAGAGCATTTCAAAAAATGCTGTGTATAGGTCCTAACAGTCTGGGAGGTGATGGGAAGTGCAGTTCCTAACTGAAAGCTGGGCACAACTAGTGCAGGCAGAGCCTCTGCCATGACCTCAGCACAGTTTGCCTGCATTCTGGGGAAGCAGGTTTTCCATCTGTTCCAGATGCTTTGTGGTGGATAGGCAAAGGATTTATTCCTTTTACTCAAGAAGCTGGTTTGGGGGGAAACTCAACAGCTGATATTGCTGATACTCCCAGTGTGGCCATACTCAAGCCAGGGTTTAAAATCTGCTCCAAAAGCAGGTTTGAAACCTGATCCAAAGTTCCACAGATCTTTTTTCCTGATGAGATTCCAGTGGCCAGCAAAGCCACTCTGAAGGTAAAGACGTGCCTGAAGTAAACTTGGCCTTCAATTCTTTCCTGACTGAGGAAGTCAAATAGAACAAGCATAGAAATAAAAAGGCTTTTCTGATGAAGTGGAAGCACAGGAAAAGAAATAATTCTGATTTTTGTCTATAATACTTGAATCCATGGATTCTTACAGCTGTGCTTGTGAGGAATTATTCCTGATTTATACCTCTGCATAATCTTAGATTCCAAACCAAACCAGGTATAGAAACTGTGGGCCCAATTCACCCCTGTACTACTTTATTCTGCTATCTGTACCCAACCCACTGAGACCAAGAGACTAAGTTGGGCACAGTGAGCAAACACCCTAATTAACCTCTCAGATTCTGACTTTTTTAGAGAAAAATCAGAATTAAGTTTGAGATCCTTCCCCCTCAGAATTCTGAAGGGGTCCAGCAAAAGAAATTCTGATTTGGTCTTCCTGTGTTTTGAGTTTCAGTTTTACTTTGCTCATAATGTGAGAATAAGTTTTTGAGTAGGCAAATAAAAAGTTTTTCCTCTACTTACAGTGCTGTCCCTATCCTGCCTACCCTGCTTACCTTTCCCAATCAAAAAAACAGCCTACTGTCACTGGTCTCCTTGTATTTTAAAATAGCATTACATAGTCTGGTTTTATATAACTCTCTATTTTACCTCTTTAATAAAGCAGCTCTTTCCACCTTTTCAATACCTGAGTGAACCAGACAGCATCGCGATCACCCAAATGTGTTACTGCTTGTCTGGAGGAATAGTTTTTGTAAGCACCTACTGAAAGATCACACTTCATTAAGTACATGTATAATGTGCTAAAGAAGATTATATAAACAGGCACCTACAGTAGGGGACTTCTAAATAGTCAGAGAAAATGCACACATGCCTGCAGAGACAAGCAATATCATCTTCTGCTTGCAATAAAATTGTGTCTAAAACTGGCAGCAATATGTCAATCAAAATCATCTGCTGCACAGAGGGAGAAGTCCATGAAGTCTCTATTACTCAAATCACCACAGGATAAAATGCAGTTTCCTTGCCTATCCTGTCCTTTGCTAAACATCTTTCTCTTGCCCTCCAGGGTGGAACAACAGGCTACACCAGTTGTCCTGTCAGTCAGAGCTTTACGAGAACATCGTTCTTGAGCTTTAGATTTCATCGAGAGAAGATCAGAATTACTCTGCTGACCATGCATTTGTGCCTAAGGTAAAGAAAAGGGAGACAAACTTCATATTTACAAAGCCATTGTGGAAAGCCATTCAGATCTTTCTGATGCTCTTAATTTCCTGCTCAAGAAAAGCAGTCATTTCATTGAAGGCTAAGGAAAACACAAGGTGTACCTTATCTTAGATATCACTGGGATAAATATGATAAAGTTAATTACTTGGCCACCTGAATTCAGTACATAAATCATAAGATGGCTTGGTTGACTTGTGAGTGGTAATCTATTATATTTATTTGTTCATATTTGTGTCACTAAGAAATGTGCATGCCTTTGGGAGAAAATAAAGAAAACAACAAACTAAACAACATACTTGGGTTTAGTTACCTTTATTTATACTAATATATGCAGATTTAAAGCTCTTACATGGAATGTAAAGATAAATTGCATCAGGTTCTCCAGATGCTGGAAATAACTTACTTTGCCTGTCCTGCAGCATTACTGTTTGTTTATCATTTCAAAGTTCACAAGGTAATTGCCTCATTATCTGTTCATCTAATTTCACAGAGAAATGACAATCCCTAGCTGCTGAGGTCATGGCCCATCAAAAATTATACTGTCTCTAATTTTATATCCGATCTCTGGTAGATGTTAATTTGCTTATCTCAGTTCTCATATATTGACTAAATTGCTGAATTCTATTAAAATCTCCACCAGCTGCCCAAGATTTAAGACTGAACTACTGAATTGAGACTTATTAAATTATTAAGACATTATTGCCAATGTGCGCCAGTAAAACAATAATTAAAATATACAAGATTAATATGCCTTTTAGTTTCCTGGAAATTATTTTAATTCAGTTTGAATGTGGCTCTGTACACACATACATAAAATATCCTATCACCTCAGTTAGCATGACAAAACATGCCTCTAGATTTTATTTTTTTTCCTTTATACAGTTTCACTGACCTTACCTGTAAGAGCTTTAAGCAATAAAGGTAATATTATAATAATTCTGCGTGGATAGTGTAATATTTTTCAAGTTGTATTTTCCTACATAATTCTTCAAATTGAACTCTCTTAAATGTTATTCTGCTGTACATACTGAAGATCACTTTCTTTAAAAGAGTTGTACTTAATACTGTTAGTAGTTTCCTACTCTTATTTCCAAGTGTGTCTGTGATCCCTACATGAAGAGAATGATAGATACTCTGGTGATGCTCACTCTGATTCAGGGCTTCCATTTTTGAAACTGCTACCACATTTCTGTCTTTGGGGAAGGGAAAAAAATTGCTCAAGGAGACAAAAGCATATTTTAAAAAAATCCTTGTTGACCAATCATTGCTTGGTCTGGCAGGTCTTAGGAATACTTGACCTATTCATGTCCCCTTCACCCTCCTGCATCCTTGCTGAGTCAGACTGTTGACACCTACAAGATCCCACTTGAATAAACAGCTCCTCAGAAGTATTATCTTACTCTGCTAGTGTATCACAGTGCTAAGTGCTATGCTTTTCTACTACTACTCTTTCCACAAGCCTCTTGCATATCTGCCATCTTTGGGATCCTAGCAGTTAAAAGTCTTTAAGGCTGATAGTCCTGTCAGTAGAGAGGCAGCGGTACTGGCTGAGTCTTCATCGCTACACATAAATCTCTAAACTGGGAGACGTGTTGCAGCTAGATTTGTTTCCAGTGCCTGTTGACCAGCACCTCTGCTTCAGCACTTTGTTGCAGCAGAACTAAGCTAAAGCACACATCTGTAAAACATTATTTCCTTTCTGAAGGGCAGGCTCCCAGAGTGACGCGCAATCTTATTTCCTACTAGACCACAAAGGTTGTCTCTAAATGGAAGATGTAATAGAGGAAACAGAAAGACTCATTCTTCCCTGGAGGAAAGATTTAATTTCTCATTACATTTTTCTTACATAGCAGAAATACATTCAAAGAATTTTGTAGCATTCATCACCAAAGAAAGAAAGAAAGAAAGAAAGAAAGAAAGAAGACAAAAGATGCTTACCAGCACCTCCCACAGTGCTGCTAACTGGTTGTGCATGGAAATAGAGAGATGATTAATCACAGGGCTGAAAGATCAGGTTTTCATAAGCTGTTTTAGTTATCCTTGGTACTGTGCAGCAGAGAGGAATGTCAGGCACCAGAATCAATGCATCCTGAGGTCACTTGCCTCTCCTGCCTTGCTAGAGATAGAACTTAGATTGCTTTTGTTATTTTAATTCATTTGGCAGTATTTTCAAAATCTGGCACTGCATTACTTTGTCTGTGACTTCATTTGTGTGTCTCTCTAGTGACAGTCTCAGACGTACTCCGTTACAATGCTTCACTTTCAGGGTTTTCTGAAGCTGATCCTGTTTCAAGAAAGTGAGGAGATCCTGCTACACGCTGGTTTGTAGGGCCAGAAGGGAAAGGGGTGGGGGGGAACACAGCTGTGGCAAAGTGTTATTTATATTGCATGTTGGTGCTCTGGATAAGGAACCAAAAGCCTGTCACTGTGACTATAGAGTAGAAAGAAACATAAAAGAAAATAACATTCCATCTGCAAAGGGTAGAATCTAATATTGGAAGGCACATGGGAGGTTACTGAAATAGTACATGGTATGGGCACATCAAGGAGGCACTGAGACTGTGTGGTGAATATGCTGGGGTTTTAGCTATGATGTGCTGCATGCCAGCTTTTTGTAGTGCTCTCTACATAAAAGCCTTAAGCGTGGCCCTAATGAACTTTGTACAAAATATAACAACACTGTTTCCCCCTTTTCCTTGCTCCCACAGTTCGGGCCAGAGCTAATAAGAAGATAAAGTAAGATTTTAAGGGAATCACAAGGGAAGTTGCAGATAAAATTTGCATTTGCAAAGCATAATACATGTAGAGAGCTTATCTATAAATCATTTTTAGCTTCAAGCTTTTCATCTCCTGTCCACTTTCAGCTATGTAACATGGCTTATAATTATAAGCAAAGCAAAACAAAAATCCACCTAGTGTTTGTGCTTCATCCTTGTAACAAGAAGTTCTCAAACTGATGGAAGTCTCATCCATTTCTGCTTGAACCTATACCATGAAGAGCAGTATGTTCAACTATAAAGCTTGTTTTATTTTAATCATAGAATGGTTTAGGTTGGAAGGGAACTTAAAGATCTATTTCCAACCCCCTTGCCATGGGCAGAGACATCATCCACTATATCAGGTTGCTTAAAGTGCCATCCAGCCTGGCCTTAAACACTTCCAGGGAGGAGGCATCCAAAACTTCTCTGGGCAACCTTTTCCAGTGTCTCACCACCCTCACAGTGAAGAACTTCATCCTTACATCTAATCTAAATCTACCCTCTTTCAGTTTCAAGCCATTACACATTTTCCTATCACTACCAGCCCTTGTAAAAGTCCCTTCCCATCTTTCTAACAGGCCCCTTTAGGTACTGTAAGGTTGATATAAGGTCTTCCCAGAGTTTTCTCTTCTCTGAACAGAAGAACACCAACCTCTCAGCCTGTCCTCATAGAGGAGGTGCTCCAGCCCCAAATCATCTTAATGGTCCTCCTCAGAACACAAACAGGTCCATGTCCTTCTTCCCTTGGGGGCCCCAGAGCTGAACACAGTGGTGCCTCATTAAGGTAGCTCCGTCAATCTGGAGGTCATGCTTCCTTTTTCCCTTTTTAAAAATGGGGGTTATGGAACATTGCTGGACTGCCGCACATTCTCAAATATGATGGATAGTGGCTTAGACACCTCATCTGCCAGTTCCTTGAAGACCCACAGATGCATCTCATGAGGTCCCACAAGCTTATGCACCTTCAAGCTCCTTAAGATGGTCACAAATCTGATCTTCTATAGTGGGCAGTTCTTCATTCTCACAGTCTCTGTCTTCTGTGACTTGGGTGGTATGGCTGGAGCACTGGCCAGTGTAGGCTGAGGGAAAAAAGTCACGGAGTACTTCATCCTTCTCCATATCCCAGGTAACCAGGTCTTTGGTTTCCTTCCAGTGAGGGCCCACATGTTCCCTAGCCTTCCTTTTATCACTGATATACCTGTAGTTTATCTTGTTGCCCTTGAAGTCCCTGGCCAGATTTAATTCTATCAGGCTTTCCTAATCTGATCCCTGTCTGCTCGGACAATGCCTCAATATTCCACCTTTTGTAAGCTTCCTTTTTGTGTTTGAGTTTGTCCAGGAGCTCTTTCTTCATCAATCCCAGCCTCCTGGTGTTTTTGCCTGACATCCTTTGTTGGGATGTATTGCTCCTGAGTCTGAAGGAGGTGATCCTTGAGTATTAACCAGCATTCTTGGGCCCCTCTGCCCTCCAGGGCTTCATCCCATGCTACTTTACAGAGAAGATCCCTGAAGAGGCCAAAGTCTGTTCTCCTGAAGTGCAGGCTAGAGAGCTTACTGTTCATACTCCTCCCTGTCCTAAGGATCTTGAACTCCACCATTCCATAGTTACTGCAGCGAAGGCTGCCCTTGAGCTTCATATTCTCCACAAGCCACCTCCTTGGTGGTGAGAACAAGGTCCAGCAAAGCATCATTCTTCACTGGCTCTTCTATCAGTTAGAGAAGTTACCATCAGCATATTCCAAGAACCTCCTAGATTGTTTCTACCCTGCTGCATTGTCCATCCAACAGATGCTGGGGTGGTTAAAGTCCCCTACGAAGACTAGGGCTTGTTAACATGAGGCTGCTCCTATCTGTCCATAGAGGGCCTCATCCACTTGGTCTTTCTTGTCAGGTGGCCTGTAGCAGACCCTGACCATAATGCCACCTGTCGCTGCCCTCCATTTAATTCTGACCCATAAGCTCTCAGCCCACTCCTCATCCATTCCCAGGTGGAGCTCCATGCACTCCAGCTGGTCACTGACATAGAGGGCAATGCACCCTCCTCGTCTTCCCTGCCTGTCCTTCCACTCCAACACTCCAGTCATAGAAGCCATCCCACCACATCTCCATGATACCAGTAAGACCACAGCCCTGCAAACATGTGCACATCTCCAGTTCCTCTTGTTTATTCCCCATGCCACCTGCATTTGTTTTCATGAACACATCTTCCAGGAAAATTAACAAAAGACTTGTTCCATAAGGAGTATTTAAATAAAACTGGGTCAATAAAATTGTTTTCCAGATAATTTACATTATTTTTTCCCTTCAAACTGTTAATAAGTGAGTACTCATTTCTATCACCATATTCCTTAATGGAAGGTGTCTCCATTTAAGGCTAAGGGCAAGTTCACGTGAAACACAAGATTAGCCCCTTGCTCCTCCCTCCCTACCAGGGGAGGGTAAAAAGGGAAATAAGGAAAAAGAAAAATCCTGACCCTTAACTGGAAGTTAAGACTGTAACAAATTTAACGAATAGTATGAGAAAACCAGAAAAATTAATATTAAGGGCAGAAGGATACAGAACTCTATACCAAACCCGCTCTTAGGTGGTGATGGATGCGCCGCACACGTGGAGTCAGGGCCAGCCCTGCTGAGAGCCCCTCGCAGATTCCAGAGCCCAGGAAGGAAAAGCCCTCACCCCAATCTTTTGGTCTCCTTGTTACATGGAGTGTGGCAAGGAAGGGGAGGGAATAACAGGCACCCTCTGACCCCTCAAGGTCCTGGGGTTACCACCCATCCCCCCCACTCAGACTGTGCATCCTTAAACCACAACAGAAGGTATTCTCCTTCTTTGGACGTACTATTTTTGATACCAGCAAACTGTTCAATTTTGTCTGCCTGCTCTTCATGGTTCATAACTAGTTTTAAGTTACCAGATATTTGTGGTTCCTGCTTTATGATTGTGATTCGTAAATATATGAAGCTTTTTAAACAGAAGATGACAAAACAATAAATAGCAAATACTGAATGAATAACAAACAGCACACTTCTGGTAAGAACTGTTTGATGAAAAATACCCTAGACCAGGGAATCATGAGTCATCCAGAACTCATGAACATTTTCAAGAGTACCTGGCAGTTGTTACAAACAACAAATAATACAGCTAAAGAACAGCTGCAGAATGAAGCAAAACTATTTATTCAGAATTGTATTGATGAACCTACATTTCCTTCATCTGGTATTTATTGTCCCATAGGGATCTTCCTCCCCACTGTTACAAAAAGTTTTGAAATATCCTTTCCTTTCACTCTAGCCTCAGACAATCACAGAAAACCCATGATGTTAGCTTAGCACAACACAGTTATTCAGAATCTGCTTTTATGTTGCATGGATAACATGGTACAGGTCTTCTCGGCAATGTGCTCGCTCTTTACTTAAGGTGATGAGTCTGTCTGGCTGCTACCTCCACAGCCTGCTAGTTACAATTTAAGGTCTGCTATTTATAGGAAGGGTCCTGGCTAGGAGACTGATGAAAACACTTTTGATTGTGTAAGAAACTTGAAGCAGGAATGCAAAACCAGCACCTGTTGTCTTTACCTTTGTCTTCCATTTCACAACATCTGGTTGCCTTTTCACTGTCACACTCTAACAGAGAGTGTCTCTCTAAAGAGACAGAGGCTGCATGTTTTCGTAGGGATTTTTGTTTGCTCTTTCTCCATTTTTTTTTTCTTCTTTTGACTACATAATAGGTTTTTCTGCTCTGAAATTTTATTTTGGAAATCAGCGACTGTAAGAAGATATAAGAACGTAAGACAACCCATACTGAGTTAGATAAACGGTCTATGCAGCCTAGCACCTCCCTCCAGTCATATGCTAACAGCTCATGCCCAAGGAAGAATTAAGCCAGGCACATAGCAACACTGGCCCAGCATCCTCTCCCAGCCTCAGATGATACCTGCTTTAAGGGCTTCCAAAAGCAAAGACGACGACTTTAAGATTTACTAACCTTAATTAGTGTTTCATCAAGTAACATGCCCAATTCCCTTTCAAACTTTGAAAACTTTAGTGTCCATCGCACCCTGTGGCCAGGTGTTCCACAGCTCAAACACGGGCTGTGCCTTGGGGCAATTCTCTGGTCTGAACCTGATCCATGCTCATTTTATCTGACACTCTGTAGTCCTTATATACACAAACCTTTTGTTCCTGCAAAATTAAATATTAGCTCACTTCTATATAACGATATCAGATCACAATGCATGTTGTCAATGAGATCATTGTTATCTCTGTACTGTCAAAGGCAAACAGTACAAGAATAGGCTGGGCAGAGGCGATAGCAGGGCTGCAGCTGAGATCCTTTCTGTTGCTTTAATGTGATGACTGCAACCATTGCTTTTCAGCATTAGTCATACTTATAGCCAAAGACAGTCCTCCCTAACATTGTCTTTCCTCTCAACGCATACAAATTCCAAACCTCATTAAAACAACAACATTCATTTATCTGACCAGGAGGAACACAGACTGTCTTGAGCCCTCTCAGGATGACTCTGGATGCCCTGCAGACCAAAAAGTGCTGCAGAGGCATAGTGTACTCCTTGCAGAGGAGACAGAGCAGAGACACCCAAGCCATTTACATGCAGGCAAATATCCATCTGTCAAACCCTCTGGGCAGCAAAGCTGATGAAGACCAGATCCTGCATTGCCAGTACAGGTTAAAGCATTGGCTGTGAAGTAGTCCAGATCCTGAAGAGACTTCCCTAGGACTGTTAAGCCAAGTAAAGGTAACCTGTGCACAGGGCTCGCATCTATCAGGGACTGAACATGCGTGAAATATTCAGGGCTAGCTCAGTGTTCAAAGACTGCCAGACACATCCTCTGACAATACAAAGTAGCAACAAAGGTTATTCAGCCTCAGATCTCACTGGAAAATTTCCAAGGGTAAGTTTTTCAAAATGTGCAAAGTGCTGTTGTTGGAAATGAAACATCTCACAATAACACGGAGCTGGCTGCAGCATATTCAGGATGCTGTCACTGGCCAGAGCAAAGGAGCCCAAGCAAAAATTTCCACCACAGAGGACCCAGTAACCTTATGATCAGGCCACAGAAGAGACCTGAACTGTGGAGATTTTAACCAGCACTTCCTCCATAGGCAGCATATTGCCTGCTCTGTGAACAGCCCTGTTGCTGGCAATTGGTTCCACGAGATGCTGAGAAGATTTGGCTCAAAGGACAGCAAGTGGGCCAAGACTGAATAAGAAAAACAGGTAATAACTGGCACATGTATAAAGTCATTCAGGCTTACATAGTTTCCTTATTCCTGGGAAGAAAACAACACCTTTCTGTGTAGGTTTTAACCAGTTAATTGTAAGCCATCAAAAGAAGGTATTCCTAAATAAGTGAGTCATGCCACTCTTAATGTTGTATATTAAATAAAATAGTTCCCACTACTTGCACATTGTGTAATATTGCTGCAAAAGTGTCAAGGGATGGGGATCCTACCAAGCATCATTACATCCACTTGTTGAGGTGTCTCCTATTTAATTTCTCTAGGATCCTCCTGCTGGAAATGTTACTGCTCTGATTAGGCCTGTTTACATATTAGCCATTTTCTGCAGATCCAAAGAGAAACATGTTTTGAAAATCTATGATTAAAGCTATTTGCTTTAACTTACTACTTGTGATGTAGTGCCTGCCATAATTCTAAGGTATTCCCTGCAGAGATAAATCTGGAGAAAATGAGTATCTTATCCAGAGCTTGCCACTGAAAATTGCAAATGCATAAAAACCAATCTTTGTAGCTTAAACTACATGAACAGTGATGCATCCTAATTCTATACAGTTGGGTGGAATTTGGTTTTATGCAGATTGCACTTCATCTCGTTAACTACCATCATATAAACAACATCATTAGTATTCTGAAAGACTGTCTTAATAAAACAAGTATATAACATTGTGTTGCTTTATCTATGCTCAGAAATCCCTATCGTTTTACGGGGGAGTGCAACTACTGCTGCCACGTTACTATACTTGGACCCAATTCTGCTGCTGCCGTGTCCTTGAAAGCAGTTCCACTAGCCTGGATGCAAATCGCAAAGAAAGGATTCTGCACTTGGACAAATATCACTTTTGTCAGAAGGAAAGAATAACTAAATTTTTTACTACTGTCTCTGAAGTTAAAAGGCATTTCAGTGCCCAGGCAAGTGCTTCTGCTCTTTGGTGCAGGTAGAACCAGATAAATCAACCACATAAATTCAGTAGCTCTTCTCAGCCAATTCATATGATCAGGGTCTATCCCACTAACTGGAAGCCAGAAAATCATGCTCTAGGTCTGCACAGAACTAATTGACTTGCAGCAAGTTTATACATTTTTCATTTTAAACAAATCTCTAAAGTCCCATAAATGGAGGTTTACCATGTTTATAAAGCTACAGACCTCCCAATTTGTACTCTAATTATGTTTTGTTATCATTATTATCAGCTTATTCTTTCTACGAATATTTTGGTATCACTTGAAATTGATGCTAATATTCCCTGACACACCGCCTGACATATATTAAGAATGCAGAAAATGAAATGACAGAACTAATTAAAAATCCATCTGTTCAGTTAATTTAGAGGTGTGCCAAACAGTTCAAATGAGACTTGGTCAGCAGCAAATCACATCCACCTGTACCATTTGCTTAGCAGTTACTGTCCCAAGTAATGGTTTTTCTCTAGAAACACTCCTACTCCTCAGTTCAGAGACTGCACACTGAGCAGTGAGAGCATGAAAAACACAGCTATTACTCTTGAACAGAAATAGTACACGTAAAAAATGTAGTATGAGCCTACTAAATGAAACAAAGACATACAGAAAATGCTGTATATCAGGTTGACTCACTCCATTAATTGTAATGGCTGTGCCTCCAAGACACGGAACAATCACATCAGTATTACCTATAGAGATGTTGTAGCTCTCTATCCAGGAAAAATTTCCACCTTAATGTCAATGGTCTGTACTTTTCTCTCCTGTAAGCCCATCAAAGTTAATAGAGTTGTACCAAGAATACATTTGGTCCTATCTGATTATGGCACACTGAACATGTTATCTTATAGCTTGGCTGCTGTGTTATTGCTTTACATGCAAAAAACATAATAATTCAAAAAGCATTCAACTGGCAAGCTAGATCTTTTTTTTCTCTTAAAAAGAAAGGAAAATAAGCATGTCTCAGTCCGGTGAGCAGCAATCTGTCATGTGGCAGAACTATATTATCACAGATTAGGTATATTTCCTCTGTATCAAAGAAATTTTGCTAGCATAAGGAAAAGCATCTGTATGTAAAATAAGCTACTCAGCATTTTCTTCATGTGCGTTCTGCAGTCAGCTTCCCTCCAGTATGGATTCCCTCCTGGATTTGTACTCCAGACTCCAAGGCAGTCAGTGTGGTGCACTCCCATGCACAGAGGGCCTCCCTTAGCTGGTCACTTTGACTTTTGAAAGCTGCAACCAGTGGACAACTTTAAAAGAGTTTAAAGCAGATAGCTTCAGTGAGAGGCAAAGCAGCCAGCAGCCACCTTCATTTAGCATGTAACTAACAACACTAACAAAATTAAGGAATGACAAAACAGCAGTTGCAATGATGTGAACCAAGTATTTCTCACCAGCATGATTTTTGCCATTTCCTGTGCTCAGCATGGTTTCAGTAGTATTTTTATTACTGTACCCCAACTTCTAACTTTTCACACAACGCTTGAGAGTCTAACAAGCAAAGAGCAAAATAACGATCAAGTGCAAAGACACTGCAAGCTGCAGTAGAGCCAGGAAGGGGAAGCCCACCAGCCCTCAGGGTACCAGCTTCCACGGGCAGGCATGGAGTCATTAATGGGGCAACTTGCATATTACGTCCCTAAGCATGGACATAAGGAAGGACCTTCACGGATGCACACCCTTTGGCATGCTTTTCTACACTGCTACAATCAAAAGAATGAGCGTTGTGTCAGAGAAGCAGAGGGGAAGGGAGAGGCAGAGAGCAGAGTTGGCTGACGGTCACAGTGTCAAGAGTGGGCAGATGCAACCCAGAAGGAAAGGATGGAAAAACCTTTTTACTGACAGAGAGGGATCTGGGGACCTTAAAACTCATGACTTAGCAATGACAGGGAAGGCATTAAGAGAAAAGTGAGCAGGAGAGATAAGCAAAAAAAGGTTGGACAAGCTAAAGTAGACAGAGGAATAAGCTGCAGGACCCTAAGAAGATCTCTGAGTGAGCAAGAACACACCTGCTGGCAATCCTTTAGCTGCAGTGAGTGTATTTCTCTCCTGTATAGTCCAAAATCACTACAGCGATCATATATCTCTAGCTATATTAAGCCTGCAAAAGCGTGATGTCCTATTTTACAAAAGTTTGCATTATGGAAAGAAGTGTTCATTTCAGAAGCATTCACTGAGCGAGGAAGCAACATGCCAGAAACCATATTTCATTCATTCACTGGGATACTGGCTATTTTATGTTCAACTCATGTCTGGGATAGCAGGAAGCTGAGTATGCCCAGAGGTGTACAAGATAGGCTAGTGAGAAATGCTGTATTGATCCCAGAATGTGGGATCTGATTAGCACTTTAGTTATCTTCTATTGTCAACAGAAATCATAATTTATCATCCTTTTCAGTGACAGCAACTCATTGAGACACAAAAATGTCTCAACTGATTTATCTCTCTCACTAGAACAAATCTAAACTTCAACAACCAGCTGGGGGGCATCACTATTACTGACTAATAAAGGACAAGTTACTAAAACTCTAGGTTCCAAAAAATGTGATGATCTGACAGTCATCTGAAAAATAGCATCGCAGCTTGCCCTCTGTGTGTCATGTGGCTTTTTGGATTGAGTGAGTCAGATTTACTCAATGCTGCTGCCTTTGGGAACATTTTCTTACATTCTATGGGAATCTCCTTTAAAGTTACAGCTATAACTTGGTGTTTCTGGTCCAAGCCATAGCTCCTACTACATAGGAGGAAGAAGGAGATCTAAAGGAGATAAGGTTGTGACCCTGAATAATCTTCTCTGGGCTTTCTCTGCACAATTTAGTGGGAGAGCTGACCCCAGCCTGTTCTTACACACCCCCACCAAAAGCCAGCTTTGAGAGCGTATAGCTGGGCTGTGGGAGACTTCATTCTAGAGCACCGAAAATCAGAGAGGAGTTCTTTAACCAGAAGGAAATAGAGAAAGCAATGAGTTTGCACTCTCAGTCCCCGGTGCAAAGACTTCCCTGTTCATACACAGGTTATGTGGTACTAGCTTCCAAAAAAACCTCCTTCCGCTCAAAAAAAAAAAAATTAAAACACACCCACCAAAAAAGCCCCCTGAATCAGTAAGCAATTTATGTGCTGTTTTCCCATAATAATAACACTTCTGTCATTTCCCATCAACTCTAGGAAAAGCTCTGCATAATAACAAAGCTATTGTGCCCATGTCCCCTGGAGAAAATTAGCATGCCACCATGACTGGTGTTAATATGTTGGGTTGTCTTACCAGTCAAAAATTTGCTGGTTTTTGTGTTTGGGGTTTTTTTTTAGATGTAGGATAAATTAACTCCAATCAAATCAATAGTATGGTTGTTGAATTGTTTTGTTGCTTTCAGATAACTTCCTTGATAACTTTTGTAATCTAGAAATCCTGCATCTGAAATACCTGTTAAAAAGTTGTGGAGCTGAAGGGCTGTACCTGTAACAATTTCCAAACTCCTGGAACTCAGTGTTGTGCAGGGAATTGATGTCTGACAGAACCTGAATGTTTCCCTCATACAAATGCAACACCCATATTCACCACTAGGAAAAGACTCTGTTTAATGAGCCACTACTCCAGGAAACAGTTGACAAAGATTTTAGGTCTATTTTAGCACATTCCCTGAGAGTATTTCCTGCAGTCAGTTAGATGAGGGCTATCCACACCCATTGCCTCATCTGACCTCCAGTGCCATTTACAAAGGTTTCCAGGCTTGCATGCCAACACCACTGAATTCTGACATCATCGGTAACTCCCTTGGAGAAGCCCCAAGACTGAGGAAGATGCTGACTGGTTTAGTCCCGACAATATATGTAGATGTACAGAGTGGCTGTAAACCCATGAAACATTCTGAAAAAAACAGATTGATGCTAGTTGAACAAAGTCTGGAGCTTAGGGTTCATTTAGACTATTTCCTGTAAATCTTTTCAACATTTTTTAAATACCCACACATAGTTATTTTCCCTAAATTGCTGGGAAGTACCTTGCATGTTTGAAGTACAGGTGTACAGTACACGTATCTTTGTTACACTGTTGACATTGTTTTACATTTCCACACCCCACAATGGACTGAAATCCAAAATCCTCATTTTGTCTCTCAATACATTTACACTGCACAGTCAAAAAATTCTTGATGCTACTGTTATTAAATGTTAGTACCAATTTAACATTTACTCTCTGAAACATATTTATAGCAGCAAATAGGGGTTTTTTTCTCTTCATTTATGGAACATTTTGCCTAATGAGCTACAACTTACTGATTCATTTTATTTTACTGAATGAAGATATTCATATGCAACAAGAGTCATCTTGCTAAAAGAGTAAGCCTGGTAACCAAGATTCACTGAGCCAAGAACTAAAAGCTATGTGGATAGAAGTATAATTTAGCATTCAGTCAATGGATATATGGGCAAATGAAGTAACCTATCACAAAGGTAGCAAAGAGTAGTGAGGCAGGAAAAAAAAAATTTGCATTTTTCATTTGCGTCTTCTTCAGTTTCTTTCCTAACACCTGCATTTCTGACCATAGCACAAAGTGTATATTGAATCCTAACCCCAAAGCTATCATTTCCTGGTTTACTATTCTCAGTCCTAGCGTCCACTTGCCAAAAAGCATAATGAAAAATTTAGAAGGATAGTGAAGCACAAAAAAAGTACTAAAGGATCAGAGAATATACCCTTCAAGACCTCCATCAGTTTATACTATCAGAAAGAAACATAAGATTGTGTTGTGAAGCCACATTATTATCTCCTTTACAGGAAAGAAAAGAGTTAAGGCAGTGGTTCTTAATCCGATAAGAAAAGCCCACTATGTGGAAGCTGATACTGAACAAACTTGTATTTGAACTAAGACGTTCCATGAAAATTGATCAACTATTAGAACAAATTTCAAGAAGTGACTTCACCCTCGCTTTTTATCTCTGCCAAGCTGAGCACCACTGCTCAGAGGGATGTCTGGATGCACCCCACACTGAGCATCACCCTCCTGAGGGCATGTAGGCCACCTCTAGATGCTGCTGCCTTAGAAGCATGCCTCAGCATCCTGCTGCTGTGGGGCAGATTTGCACACAGCCACTTCAAAGTGCAGGTAGAGCAAATTCCAGCCTGCTGCTCAAAGTAACGCATCTTTCACAAAACAAGGCTTTTAGCTCAGTACAGCAAAAGGAAACCAGACGTATATTTGGAGGTAAGGCAGCAGGACTTCCCTTCAGCCTCAGTGGACAGCTAATACCTACCATATGCTAATTCCTTCACAGAAGTGTGCCCTCTGGTACAGCAAAATATTTATGTCACTCACTTCCATACTGAAGTATTGTCCAAGCATTTTCAACACTTCATAAACTATAGCTAAGCAGCAGAAGGGTTATACAGATTTCACAGGATGCAGAACAGTGAGTAGCTTGCCCATAGATGTCTAGACAAAGAATTTACAAGAAAGCATCCTAATCCCAATGTGGAGAAGTCAACCTTAAACAAACAATTATAATATAAAAATGGTAAACATGCAGAGGGGAAGAGAAAGCCAATTCCTTGGGACTCATCTGCTGAGGATTTCCTTCCGAGTGAATTTCTGATGAATTCTTTCTGCTCCATAGACTCGTTAAGTGGAAGATGGCATATTTCCAGGAAGAACCTCACTGCAAATGTGTTGTTTTGTTTGTTTTTTTTTTAAACAATGATGAAAAATTAAGAACTTGAGAACACTGGGACAGATCCATAAGGGGTGGAAGTTTGCTATAATCACCGACTTTGAGAGTAAAATCTAGACAAATTGAAGTCTTAAGTGGGATCTTTTTCAATTCACTACAATGTGAAAGGCAGTTCATCTGCTATGCTGAGGAACTACTCAACTCTCGCTCTGCAGCAGTTTGCTTCTTTGCAAAAGACCAGAATAAGCCTTGTTAACCACAGCCAGGTGCAAACTTTGCACCATCTCATAATGTTTGGGTTCCAGGATTTGACATGATGGGAGGGGAAGACTATCTTGTTTCCAGCTGAGACTACTTTGTGTTTCAGTAGAACACCTGAAACAAAAATGATGGTCCTTGGTAGAGAAGGTAGGCTCTGAGGCAGTTTCCTGTGGTTTCAAGGTCAGACCTAAATCCAAACTAATACTGTTATTTTTTTCTAAGTAACAAATTACAAAGCTTAAAGTGTTTGGAGGTTGGTCCCTCAGATGGTATTTGCTTAAAGTATTCTGGGATCCCCTGCAAAATGACATCAGGGAAGCATACCCTAGCACTCTTTACTCCCATTTGGTAATATTTAAGTTTGCCTTCATTTTACACTATTTAAAAGTACATACCCCCCTAATGCTCTTATTGTTAAATATTCAGCCCAACTGAGTATTCCTTAGACAGGTAATCAATCATTTTACAATGCTGTGTTTAGATCAATTAGCAAAATCAAACTGCAGCCAAAGCGATTTGTACATTTGAATTGCTGACCATATTCAAGCCTATTAAAGGGACAGATTTGATCATCCCCCTGTTTCACTAATGTAAAAGTAAGGATTTCATTTTTGTCTTACTGAAAGTTTTCACCAAGAAGCAACTCTTCTACCAGGGATTCCCGAATATTAAATCAATGGACTTCTGTTTACCCTCAGAATGACTCATGGTCCACAATGTAACAATCCTCCAAATTTTAATTTTAAAAAGCATTTACTTCTGTTCTATGTGATACCATAAGCCATGTTACCACAGTCTGCTGGCAGAGACAGCACAATAGGTAAGGTCAATAGTGATGTATTCTTGCCAGCCTTCAGGCTTTTGTTTCCACAAGAGTGAGAGCAGGTTTTCCCTGTACAGTGTGGTTTTCCCTGTTTTGATGCTCCCTCCTAACACTGATCCTTCTGCTTCTTTTCTTGACCCCCTCCCTTAATTTTTTTCAGACAAATAATAATAAGAATCATAGAATGGTAGGGGTTGGAAGGGACCTCTGGAGATCGAGTCCAACCCCCCTTACAGAGCAGGAACACCCAGGGCAGGCCACATAGGAACAGATCCAGGTGCATCTTGAAAGTCTCCAGAGAAGGAGACTCCACAACCTTTCTGGGCAGCCTGTTCCAGGGCTCTCTGTCACTCTCACAGGGAAGTTTTTCCTCATGTTGCTAATAATACAGCAAAGAGCTATACAGCAATGACTCCTTACCAAAAGGTTGCCCATGCAAGATTTTTAAGGTACCCTTCAACTACCTCCCCTACCCTTTTTTCCTCTTCCCAGTTATGATGTACTTAAGATTAAAGTGTGATTTCTTTTTTTTTTTCTTTGAAGAAGAGATGAATGTGTTTTCCCACTTTACTAATTACAACATGATATATGAGGCAGAAAGCCTTGTAAGAGGTAGCACAGCATGCAAGTGCAGATGAATAATAATCAGGCTCACATGTTTTAGAAATTAAGATTTTTATTAGAAGGCCATTATTCGAAAGTTTTAATGCTGTAAATGCAGTTAATATAAGTGGGCTTTTTTTTTAATCCAATCAACCAAGTCCTACTTTTAATGTAGAGGCCTTAACTAACTCAGTAAATTCAAAGACTTCCACTGACTTCAAAGGGAGTTGACTCGAGCCTTAGAAAAAGGATTTGTAAAAGTGATTAGTGTCAGGGCTTTGTTTTAGAGCTAAATTGTAACTAACCACAAAAAAATGGTTTTATTATAAAGATTTAATATGCATCTGGGAATAAGACTTTCTCTTCCCCTTATTGTAAGACACCCAGCAGCAAGGGAGAGAGCCCTGTTACTGTGTTACAACCCACCCTTTCTTCACTGTTGGTAAATTTGTGCTGTCTTTCAGTGATACAACAGCATACCAGAGGAGCATTTATGTTACCAAAGTGTACACCTCCAGGGACATACTGGGAGTGGATCCTTAGAAAGATGACTAACCAGATTATGCAAACCCACATTTTCTAGCAGGGCACAGGATAATACACTAGCTTCTCTCTTATAAACTTAAAACAACAAACAGAACTACCAAAAAAAAAGCACCAAACAACAAACTTTTCTGTCACCAGGTAAAGTCCCTATAATAAACCCCCTCTATTCCTACAGCCCAGTATTTCAATGAATTATGAAGCTATCAGCATAGCAGAAGGTTGGTTACACCACCCACCAGAAGCACTGCAGTCTCTTAGTTTGGTTGTACCAATCTAAATTGCCCTTCTGCTTTTAAGCTGCCAGTTCTTTGAGTTGCATCATCTAACTGGAGTTAGATATTCCTCAGTTCCGAAAAGTATCCTCACTGTACTCATTTCAGGCACTGCATCTCTTACCTCCTCATTCTCCTTCAGTCTCATATAGATCCAGCTCAACAGCCTCACTATTAATCCCCTTCTCCTGCATCCAGATCTGCACCCACAGGGAAACATACAGATCTACATAAATATCACAAGGTCCACCATCACTAAGTAGATTCTAGGACTGCAGACAGCAACATGATTCATTACTTTATGCCAAGACAACATTTTAGCATTAAAACAATGGTTGTCTGGCCTGACAACCCTTTCGGTAAAGAAATTCTTCCTAATATTCATCCTGGACCTTCCCTGGTTCAGCTTCAGGCCATTTCCTCTTGTTCTATTGCTTGTCTCTAAGGAGAACAGACCAACTCCCACCTCACTACAACTTCCCTTCAGGCAGTTATACAGAGCAATAACGTCTCCTCTCAGCCTTCTTTTCTCAGGCTGAACAGCCCCAGATCCTTCAGCCTTCCCTCACAAGAGACATGCTCCAAACCCTTTGCTAGCTTAGTAGCCTGTCTCTGTACCCCCTCCAGGACCTCAACGTCCTTCTTGTAGAGGGGAGGCCCAAAACTGGACACAGTATTCGAGGTGCGGCCTCACCAAAGCCAAGTACAGAGGAATGATCATCTCCCTGCTCCTGCTGACTACGCTATTCCCAATCCAGGCCAGGATGTCGTTGGCCTTCTTGGCCACCTGGGCACACTGCTGGCTCATGTTCAGCCAGCTCTTAATCTACATCCCCAGGTCCTTCTCTGCCTGGCAGTTCTCCAGCCACTCCTCCCCAAGCCTGTAGTGCTGCTAGGGGTTGTTGTGGCTGAAGTGCAGGACCTGGCATCTGGCCTTATTGAAACTCATGGAATTGGCCTTGGCCCAGCGATCCCGCCTATCTAGATCCCTCTGTAGAGTTTCCCTATCCTCAAGCAGATCAACACTTCTACCCAGCTTGGTGTCATCTGCAAACTTACTAAGGGTGCACTCTATTCCCTCATCCAAATTGTTGATAAAGATGTTAAACAGGAGTAGCCCCAGTACTTAGCCATGGGGGACACCACTTTTGACTGGCCACCAACTGGATTTAACTCCATTGACCACAACTCTTTGGACTCATCCATTTAACCAGTTTTTTTACCCAGGAGAGCAGATGCCCATCCAAGCCAAGAGCAGTCAATTTCTCGAACAGAGAGCTGTAGGAAACACTGTCAAACAAAGTCAAGCCAGACAAAATCCATAGCCTTACCTTCAATCAAGAAGCAGGTCACCCTGTCACAGAATATAACAGCGGCAGCACAGAGCTCACTGGCGCTCTTTGCGGACCGCAGTGAGGTCCGAGCTGCAACACTCAGTGTTACAAGCATCCACTGTAGTTTAAAACTAGTTATGGGCACACAGCACCTTTCACAGCAGTATAGGTGCAGCAAGTGGCAACGTATGAAAAAGTGAAGCTCTAACAGTGTTTTATTTATACTATGAGCATTTCCAAGTATTTGGGGCTTTTAGTGTAAAAAAAGTCTGGAAGAAAAAAGAAATATCACAAATGATAGATATGTGCTTAAGCTACTACGTTAAAGTCCAGGTTCAACCCTTCTCAAATTCTGGTAATGTTCCAGTTTGGGATTTGACTTCAGTTTAAAAATCCAGAAATGACAGCAGAGGGAGCTGACCAGAGCTTTCCAGCCACAGCGTAAGGGGAGCCGTACACCTGGTAACGCAGAGCAGCAGGCAGGGTAAAATATCTGCGCTGGAATCTTAAAATGCTGGTGATGCCCACAGCTTTGAATATGCTTTTGTTGTAAAATCACATTAGCATAGTGGTTCTCAAATGCATTTCTTCCTAATAAGTTATCCAGAAACAGCATGATACTGACGAGTATGCTGACATACAAGAGCTTTCTACCCACTGCTCCTTCAGAAGGAGATACTTAACTCTGTTGGGAATCAAGAGCTTCTCCATATCTGTTTGCAGTAGGTTAACTATTGATTTTAACTGTTTAAAGTTTAACAGAGCTTTAGTAGATTTCATATCGATCTGTTAAACTTAATCATGATTGCTTTTCTGGGTTCTGTTAAAACACAGCAGCCAGGTGCCCCAGTCAATACCTATATACTGTTTTCAATTAACTCACTTGGGAGGGGCCAGAAGGGGGAGGAGGGGAATCTATGGAATACATCTACTGGATATTTATTTTGGTAGTCCATGTCCTGACTGTTTATGCAACTGATCAAATCAGTTTTAAAAATAATGCAACACAGATGCAAACTATCATTGAAATTCAAAATAAGTCTTCGAGTATTAACTGCTTAAGGTTGCACTAAACATACAAAGCAATGCAAACACCAATAATCTGGTTTAGTTCATTCCCAGTTTCATTTTCTCAAAAGATTATGACGTAAACATATTTATTTGCACTGCATTGTGGATCCTTTTTATAAAGTATTCTGAGCTTACCAAGAGGAATTAAAAAATGGTGTTACACATTGCAGCAGCTCTGCCAATAACAGGGAAGAGAAGATTTGCTCAGCATATAAAATGTCTGCATGGAATGAGGGAAAGGGATCTTAATCTTAAAAGATTGAGCTCCAAGGTTTTTATGATGGTTTGGTTTTTTTTTTTTTTTTGCTTTGTTTTTGTGTGTGTGTGTTTTGTTTGGGTTGGTTGTTTGTTTTAAGATACCACCTTTCTTTGACAGTTTTCATGGAAATTACTCTTTGTAGCAAAGAGGGGGGGGAAACCATCTTTTTTTTCTCATGCAGGACCACACTAGTGTTGTCGAAGATCTTTCTTATGGTTTATTTCAGTCAATGAAAGCATGGCCTGCCAGTTTCACATCAAGCTTATCACAGCTGGTACAAATCATTCCTGTCCATCATAGCTGCAGTATAGCTCAGTCATCCCCTGAAATCTAAAGAGAATGCTTTAATCATTTTACTGACTTCTGGTGGTGTGCTGGCACTGCAGAACTATTAAGAAAAGGAAAAGTTCTACAACTAGGTCAGATGTATTGTTGGCATAATAAATCAGTTTGTTTAAGACCTGGTTTTATTCTACTTAGTAGTTTTGGAAAGTGCTAATGGTACATATGTCAAACTTCAGTATTGAAAAAGCTGCACCTTCCTATTTTTCCTTTCCTTTTTGCCAGATCATACATGTTTTGAGTTCCATGATGCAAATCCCTGTAGACTGCATCATAATTGGGTAATACATCTATTCAGAAGAGTTATTTGGACAATGGTAGCGGACAAAATCTTATATAACCCTAACCTAGATTTAAAAATAGCTAGAATATTGTATTCACAGGTAAAGTAGCTGATCTGTTTAGTTTATGTCTTCTGTATTAGCTAACACAATTTATCTATTCAAGTTTTGGGAATGGCATAAGTAAAACAAATCCGATTTTGTACTTACAATGCATTTTGAAGTGAAAGAGCTGCTAATTTGGTTTATAAGCAAATATTGCCACAGTTAAAACAGTTAGCAAATGTACTTGTGTAAGCTACATGGAAGTTAGTTTATTTCTTATGCCTGTTACACAATCATGGAATGTCCATTTCTTCAGTAAGTGAAGGAGAGAAAGAAGTACACATCCACAGAGAGCACAGGAAATTCTGTAAAGCAGTGATTTAGAAAAGCTTCTTCCCCTCTCCTTTTTTTAAGAGATGAGTTTCTAGGATTTTGATGGCACATACATCAGACATGTTCCAATGAATCCATTTTGCCTAACTTTCATAGTAAGAAAATGGGCAAAACAACTGCTAGCTCCACTAGTTAAACATCTCCTTTAAGTCTCTAAAGCTGTGATGAGGCATGAGGCTTCTCTTTATTAAATTTTATCTACTTTATGTGTGTTCTTCAACTGGCATTCTTATGAACATGTTTATGTTCATTTAATTAGGTGCTGACAAGCATGAAATAAAAATTTCAATCCCCTATGTTTTCTGTAGGGAGAAGCTGACCATTCTGCACAGGTCAGAAAGCCAAAAAGTCAAACTAACAGAACAGTCATCATCATTCAGTGTTCAGAGCCTAGCAAGTTTTTTTATTGAATTTCATCTTAAACTAAAAACTCAGTTCTCTTATTACTTTCTCAGGAGTTCAGAATGGGAGTACGTTTATCTGTAGCTTGGAAAATTCTTCTGGCTATCAGAGGAAAACAAAGCACAACAGAGTTGACTAGTATGGGAAAAAGTACCAATTTTTTTATTTGGCAGAGTTTCACCCTGAAAGAAGCTGCTTATATCTGAACCCCTAGTGGAACTGAATGTGAAGGATATGAACTGGTTGTTGTGCTTAGAGATTTCAGTGTTAAGAGCATGGTAGACAACTTAGTCTTTCTCAAGACAAAGTTTCCAAAGATCATGATACTTGTGAGTTTCAGGTCATTTTTGGTGGTTTATTTATTTAAAAAACAAACAAACAAAACACCACCAAAGAACCAAACCCCACAGAACAAGCTCCTCATGGTACACCAATCAAGGTCATAGAAGATAAGTAGGAAATGTGGGACAGGCAAAAGAAGCTTCTGAGGAAAGGGTCCAGAAAACTTTTTATGAAGGGCTTCTTATACAAAACACAGTTCTACATGCAAACCTTTTTAGGTAAAGATAATCACAGGACCACAACGGATATACCAGAGTATGTTTAACTGATGGCACATAAAAATTTTAAGCCAGTCTGAGACTCTAATTCCCCTTACAAAAAGAAACCACGACTTCAAGCGTCAAAAAAAACCAATACTGTTAGCAGCAGAAAATAATTTGAAGACTCATTGACAAGCTTTTGCAAATCAGCTATTTAATTAACAGGTTTTCTTTTCACCTCCTCCTATGGCTAGATAACTTGTGAATATACATCAATAGATGTGCATTTCTTGATTTAAAACAAAACAAAAACAAACCAACCCCCCTAAACCCCCGCCAAAAAACCCCAAAACATGTGACAATAAGGTTATGCCCCCCTTTTCACCCCCTTCAACCAATTCAGAACCCATCAAAGTATTGGCTCTTTTCCTTTTTTTTTTAAAATATGTTGCAAATTCCAGGAATCAAAACTTGTTTCCTCAGAACTGAAACAAGATCAGGCATATTATCTCTTGCAGCCTACATTTTAAAGGGTTTTTAAGACAGACACGTGGAAGATCAGGCATATAAATTAGATGATCTTTGGCCTATTTCAGAAAACAGTGACTCAATCTATCATAGAGCAACTCTCCAGGTTGTTTATGGGAATGCTTTCTCCCAACAAAAATGTCAGCAAGCTTCTAATTGTTTTAGGTTCAGTAAAAATGAAGTTCCAGTTTGGCTTAAGCCAGAAGGGAGCTGAAGTCTGATGTGCACTTCACAATCATGAACCACAGAAGAAAAATATGTGTTTACATCTGTCTCCTGAGAAAGGAGATAAAATGTTTTAGCCACTATTACTGCAGATTGCTTCCTTCTTTAAGGAGGCACTGCTTACAGAAAATGCACTTGACATGCTCATTACCTAAGGTGGCTTCCCTCTGTGTCCCTGCTGCAGGCCAGTACTACCTCTCCCAAAGAAGACACACCACCCTCCTTGTGCACCAATGCAGACCTTAATTTCAAGCTCCCTGGAAGCCAGGACAGCCTCCGCTCAGCACAGCAGGTCACAAAGGCCTGGGAAGTCTGGTGCCTGAGTTGGCGTTGTGGGACAGGCACGTTGCAGCTATGCACCCACTGGGACTGCATCACCTACCTGGAAAGGCTGAACTCAGGGGAGCCTTGATACAAGGTACAATCCGCTCCTGTAGCCTGACATCACCAACGATACCTATCCTGTGGTCTCCATCACAGACTACCCAAAAGACAGACACTATGTGACTGTTAAGTATTGATATGCGTATCAGACATGCCCATTAGGTAATCAGCAATAAGTAAAAGAAATACTTTGTCTCCAGAACACTGAAATTTCTCTCCATTATTATTAACAATGGCCTAAATACCACCCCATCTTCCCAAATAAACCAGGTAAGACTTAGGATTTTTTTCAGCATGAAAATCTACAAGAATATAAACAAGCAAAAATATTGCCTGCAAAACCCTGACATGCCGAGAGCAGCTCTTGGGACTATGAGTAGCTCATATTGTGCTGCCCAAATAAACTGAGTCATCCTTTCTCTAGACACTGTTACCTAGTTCAGCCTGCACAATTTGACCTTTGAATTCATAAAAGTACTTCGGAAAAAAAGAGATCTCAGAGAGCCCCTAAACTTAGCAGAAAATTTCTGAGAGTTTTGAAGAGAAATTACCTTTTTCTCTCTGGAGAAGTTTGTGAGAATCTTGTGTTTGCACACAGTTGCCATCACACTAATTTTTCATTTTACTAATGAATGTACTTTTACCTGTGTACAGCATATATTTCACCCATGAACAGCACTACAGCCTACATATGCTAACCTTGCCTGCAGCACTAAACTCTGACACAGCAGTACGTACAGGATGGTTTAACACTGAAAGGGTCGGCAGAGTAGTGGAGGGGTGATGAGCCTGACCATGATGTACACCACCCCAAGTAAGATTGAAACCATTCATTTGCAATCTAAAAATTTTTCCTTCAGCATGAAAGATTTACTCCTGGGTTCAGTGTATAAAATAATTAAGTCTCTGCATAACTTCTAGCAACCTGTTTTAAAAGATCTCTACAGCTAAACTACACAGCCATCTGTTTAGGAAACACACAGCCATTCCTATTCACCACAAACCTCAACATCGTCTGTCTTGCACCTGCTCCTCCTACCGTCATTCAAAAGGTCAACAGGGTTCAGATGCAAGGGGGCCCACAACATCTTTGGGGCACCAACTTACTGAGACTGTCTTTTATCCTTACAAAATTGTTCTGTCCTGCTGTATCTGGGTGGAACTACATAGCAATGAAATACAATGTGCTGTCTGATTCAGAATTTCAAGCTTAAGTAAAACAACTAGGCAAAGAGGGTGCTTTCCATAATGGCATGAAAGGATGACAGGATAGTGTTCTACACCTTTCGGTATGCACATAGCCTTTTGCTTTCATTTGACATAGGCCAGACTTCTGTATTTGCAGAAAGAAATATGCAGAGGTGGACCTCAGGGCTAGGAAGACACTGTAGGGTAGTCAGCTACCAGTTCATAGCCAGTTTGTATGAGACCACCTTCCACCAGACTGAAATTAGATATTTCTGGTAAACAACCTGTCAAAGCACAGAGACAACATTATAAAGGCTACCTGGAATCCTGTGAATAACTTATACAGAAGCTAGTAAACAATTCCTCTGTTGATATACTTCTTATGTTGTTACATATATTTAAATGTTAGCATCATAATTGCACCTGTACATTTTGCTTCTATAAGAGCACATTTTTCCCTATTCTTTCAGAAGTTGTATCTGAACCTCAGAAGCGCGACCATATTATACAGCATGCTAAGCTTAAGCAGAATCTTGCTTAAAAAGAAAACTTGCAAGTCGCATATAAAGACAGCATTACTCTTTTCTTGTAAGTCCACTGAAGTCAGATCATAATGAACAAAGGACAACAATGAATGGGAAGAGAGTTATTACCTTCTGAAGGAGGACAGAATCCCAGCAGTAAACCAAACAGTATCCAGATGGGGAGCTGCTGTACTAAAGAAAAAACAAGAGTAAGAATTTCATCCAAGTAACACAACTATCAAAATCTAATGTCAAATCCCCACACCTGGAAAGAGAGGGGAGCCTCTGACCAGCACTTATAATGTTCTCTCAGGCATCTGTGCTTTATTAAAGCTCAGAGGATGGACAGGTGTCATCTATCGAGTAGGCTGGCTGTAGTTAAACCCCATTAAGCAACTGCAGGAATTGAACTACCAACTGCTGAATGCTCATTTTGAGTACTTATGGAGTTTCCTATTTATCTGAATTTCACTGGTCCCTGCATACTCGTAGGGAGAATATTCTAATTTCTTTAAGATTCACAAATCTCAACACTTAATTCTATGCTAAACAGACCTGGGGCTCGCACTAAAACAATAACTCAATATGGGTTACCTGTGAGGATGCAAACCTTCTGGAAGATTGGGCTTTGGGTCAACCTCCTAAAGGGCAAATATGNACCTAAATGATTCTGTGATTTAATTTTGCTTAACTAACATTAAACAGATGAAGGTCTCTCATCTGATCTTGAGCTTCTGCAATGATAGCAATTATGCAATCTTTCCTGATGGTTTGTTCTTTGTCAATTTTGCTTTGTACTGGAAAGTTTTCCTAATATCAAAGTTAGATTTTTCTCTCTCTGCTTGAAGCCTTTGGCTTCTTATCTTCCTGTGTAGATTAATCATCCATGACTGTAACATGTTTAATGTAGAAATTGTATCTCCCCTTGATCATTTTATTTCTTGACTGGACATGCCCAACTCTGATTTTTTCCTTGTATATTCTTATTTTCCAGACCATTTACTAATGCTTTGCTATCTCTAAATTTTCTTCAATTTGTCTGTCTTTCAAAAAATGTGGCACCCATAATCAAGTGAGGAACACTGTCAGAGCAATGAGTTCTTACTTGTAAAAGTGACAGTGTGCCATAATATCGCTTTTGCTTTTCATATTATGCTGACACAGTATTTGCATGTTGTTTTGATCCATTATCATCCTCACTGCTCAAAAATCTTTTCACTGTACATCTTATGGATGATTGAAACTCAAAAGGTATCAAATGTGCACTGTAGGTAGAGCTGTCGGAGCAACTGGTTGTCAGGATTTGATTCTAGAGAGAGCATACTGTCTATGTCTTATACATCAACTGGAAGGGTAATTGGGAAAAAACAGTAGTTCATCAAGAACCATGAAGGTGTGGGAGACCTGCTTAGCTATGAGATTATTTAGGAAGGAAGTAGAAAACTGAAGAAGAGAAAAACAACAAAAAAAAGGAAAGGGTAATGTTTAAGTAAACCTAAGCCAGGTAAAAATTCAAATTTAATTTGGGAGATAGGATACAAATTGTATGGGCTTATTAGGTTGATTAATTACCTCTTCCCCAGGACTTCCACCCCTGCTTACTCATGTTGTATTTATTACAAGTATCTATGATTGTTCCTCTGGAGTTCAGAGTACAGGTTCTTGTAACCTCAAAACATAGCATGGGAGACATTCATGTTTACTTTCTCTCCATTTCTCTCTTTTAGGTTCTCATACTATTAATATTAAGTCCCAGTCTTGTAAACTCCACCAACTTCTGAGGGTTCTAACCATAGAAATGAAGGTTGTGTGGAATAAATTGAGATGTCTGTTATATCCACTGAGCCTCCATTGTCTTCAACTTATGTTCTCAGTGACAATGAGCAAAATACACAGAAGCAAATATGTCCAGTGGAGCCCAGCCCTATTAGAACAATAAAGCATTTTTTTCTTGGTAGTGGTAAAGTTAGCAGATAGAAAGTTCAGTTCAAAGATCTACACTCAGATCAAGGGAAGAAGAGGAAGCATTTTAAGCTCCCATTTTTCCAAACATAAATGCACCTGAGGATTTAATTTTACTTAATCTTTTTTTTTTTAATTTAAATCATTCTCCCAAAGTACGTTCAAATCCACCTTGATTTGCATTCCTTCTGAATTCAGTTCTCATTCTGTTCTCCAGTCTTCTATTTCAGCAAGATGCTACTGAAATTCAGACAATGAATTTTTCTCTTAAATATTTTCTTTCGTGCTTCAGTACTGTTTGAACAGACAAGCATGCATGCCTACTGCTGCTTCAAGACATTTAGTGTCTTATTTTTGATCAGGTCATGGGACATCTCAAAATCAGGTGCACAAATCTTTTAATGTTGTAATAATTCATTGCAGAAATTTTTTGCATTTTCTGTCAAAAGTTTTATTAGCACACTTAAACAACTACAGCTATGTTCTACTCTAATACAAGATCAAGTGTGACAGGTTTGCAGTCAGAGTATACTGCTTTTTTCCTGTCAAAGCCCTCTACACAGTATGCCTAGAAGCAATGTTTTTTCTCTGATGAACAACAGAAGCTTCAAGCTCTCAGGTGTCCCACATGTCCCCAAGTATCATTTCTTCCCTCAGAGGCAAACCACCAGTAATCTGAGGACTGCCAGTAGCTGGTTTCCATAAAATACGATCTTGATTAGAATCAATAAGTCACTTAATTTGTGTAAAGCTAATTGTTATTCCTCAAATGATGCTAAACAAAAAGAGAAGAAAGACCGTTTTCTGTTGTCTTTGCACTGTCTAGGCTGCATAGTGGGTGCAAGAGCATCTGAGCACTCTGCTCGCTGCTCAGATGTGCCCGTGTGGAGACTCACACCTCAGATCTTTTGGCCATCCACAGTATACGTTTAGAAGACAGTGTTTCCTGCAAGTAGAGACAAGGATAGACTAATGGCACATGAAGATCTACCACCTCACACAGCATGGAGTTGTCTGGGTCAGCAAGAAGAGAATTAGTAAAAGCAGCTCTTTTTTGAATTAAATTATTGGAAATATTCTCTCCATAAAATTCATGACAGCCTCAAAACACGAGGGAGAGATTTAGACCTATGTTTTCACTTCAGTTTCTTGTTATGAATAATTTGTCATGACCAGCTAATGCACTGAAGGGATCTATTGTTTCATACAGTGCTTGACTGTGTCTAAAGGCTTCATTCCAACTGTCTAACATATCCCTGTTGAGCTTTGCTGCCAGGTTTTAGACATAATGTCAGTATTTTACTGATATTTACTACTCTCGCTCAGAGAAGAGACAGATTTTGAAGGACTATACTCAGCATCCCATTTCACCTTATCAGTAATCATTCAAAGGTCACAGCTTGTGCCGTTATAATTGAGACAACTGGGTTTGTTTGCTTTCATTTTGAATTAAGGATTACTTTTCCCCAGGTACCTTTGACTGGACAGTACTTCACTAGGGCATTAACACCCAGTTTGGGCTGCACTGTTGCCCTGCAGTCAGAGCAACAGAAAGGCACAGAAGGTAGTTTTCAGAAATGACTGAGACCACAAAAGAGCTGGAAGTCACAGGGGTTTGCAAGAAAGCTTCCATCCACAGCCTGAGCAGGTTCAGACCTGTAATTGCTACCAGTGCAGGTTAGATCACTGCAAAAATTGCCAAGGGCTTTTTGGAAGAGGCGTGGATTTCTGTACCTTCTTAGAAATCTTGGAAGCAGGGTCACATGTACCTATGGTTTCATGGACTTGAGAGGAGAATCTGGGGTTATGAAAGAGAAAAGTTATTTTTGCTCTCCAGTGGAACTTTTTGTTGGAAACAGCTTGGCCTCTTGGCTCTCGGTCTGGGGAATTTCACAGTGCAATCTGGAGTGACATTCTTCTTGGAAGCATCCCCTTTCACGATTGTTTTCCCTCGCAATTCACATACTCATGCAACTAGGACTGCAGTGGGTTTTCCATCTCACTTCCTCATGTCCTTTCATGGCCACATAGGTAAAAACCACAAGGTACCCTGTGGTGTGCACCTTCCATATTCTTCCTCTTGAGCAGGGGAGCACCTACTTCTGATAGCTGGGACTCGGGCCTATACAGGTGAGGAGTAGGACATGTCCTCTTTGAATTGCTGGACCTCTCAGAACAGTTCCACCACAGCCAAAACTCAGGCCCATAGGGAGAAAGAGAGACTTCCTTTGTATTGCCGTAGTTGGCCAGCCAATTGATCCACCGTTTGTCCTTGGCTTGCTTTCCAGGATGGGAGGGAGAATCAGGAGAAAAAAGTAAAGCCCTGTGGGTTGAGATAAGGGCCGTTTAACAGAACAACATAAAGAAAAAAAACAGTAAGAACAATATTAATGAAATAATACATAAAGTGAGTGATTTATACAGTGGACATGACATGAGTATTGTAGCAAATATCCCATCAGCTGGTTCGGTTGGCTCTCCTGGCCATGGCCCCTCCCAGCTCCTTGGAAAATTAACTGTCTCCTCGCTGAACCCAGGACAAAGGGTAAGTGTTATGACACTATCAATAAACTGGTCACTGGGGCTTTGATGAAAACTTACTAAATATCTTTAACTCTGTAATTATCCTTCGCATTCTCCCATTTTCGTTGTATCATCATGCATAAAGGACATATTCTTTACAGACTATTGGAATGATCATAGTAATTTAGATGAAAATAGGGTGTGAGGTCTATAAGCAGTTGGTAGTGAGGATGAGTCATTTACTACACATGGGTACAAAAATATATTGGAGTACTTGGCATGTGCAATTTTGCTATTTACTCAAGTCTGCTCTGTCTTGCAGTTGCAACTGTTAGTCATTGTTCTCTTGGTGGCCCCTTCAGTGCATTTGTCCTTCTCTAAAAACTGCTTTCAGGCTTGCAGTTGTGGACACTCTTTTCCTCTTTCAAATACTCTGATCAGGATTTTTAAGTTATTTAGGGATCAAGCCCCCAGTATGAGAAGTGAGGAGAACTGCCTACCTCACTTTCTTAAGCAGAGTTGAAAACACCACTCTTCAGTCATGCAAGGTCCGGACTAAAAGGTTAAAAAAATATCTTTTCAGGCTATAATCCTGCAAGTATTTATGTAAAAAAGTTGAATTAGGCATGTGCAGAAGCATTTGCAGGATGTGGATTTAAATGGAGATTTGATTGAAAAAGAACCTTTATATATATGCAAGGAAATGTCATTCTGAAGGAACATTTTAATACAGTAGTATGTCTGGGTTTTCTAGATATTTAGAAATGGGAAAAGCCAAACTTTTTAGCTCTGGTATAGCTTTGGATTAGCAGGCAGGTCCTGCACGCACATTGTATTTTATACACCGTGAACAGTTTCCTCGTTATTAATCCAGCATGCAAGGCTTTCATTTCTTACTGAGGCCCACCTTTTTACTTCTTGCAGATTTTAAAATCTGTTATGTTGGCACTTTGCTTCCTGGAGACCACTGGTGTCATTTTCTCCAAATTGTTAGCGTAAACAGTCTGTAACTTGAGTAAGCCAAATGTGGGTGTATTAATCTTCCTAGTGCCAGCTAAGCAAGCCTGGCAAGGCACAGTTTAATTCTGATATCAGAAAAAGTAGCAAATAATAATATTTTTCCTTTTTTCCCCTTTTTAGTGCTGAAAGACCCAGATCCTTGTAAATATGTTTGGCTCTTGTAAGTTAACAGATGAAGAGAAGATTCTTCTTATAATCATATATAGGAGCAAGGATGAGCAACTTAGGAGAGGAAAACAGTGTGGAATGTTTTAAGTAGTGGTCAAAAAGGAGACTGGCATATCTAGACAGCTGGCATCTTCAGCCTGAGTTAAAGGCTGGCTCCATTACATCAAATAAAGGAACACATGACTTAATGAGTGTTCTGAAAGATTAGGAAGCTAAAAACTGACTACTGTTAGACATTGCTCAAGATATGTACCATTCTCCTTAAGGAGAAGCCTGCCTCACAAGCCACTATGTCAACTTCGGCATATGGTTGCATCAACATATGTCCTCCTATACTGTGACCATGGGGTAGTCCAGGTCATCTTCCTGTGGGATGCTCAAGCCTGACTTTCAGGACTGAAGGCATATTCAAGTCTCAAAGCTTGCTCTATAGTAGCAGAAGGTGCGGTGGCACATTTCCTGCTCCTTGACTTGAATGTCAGGAGCTGTTACTTCCACAGCAATGTTCCTTCTTCCCCGTCAGCCCACAGATAAGAGCTCACTGGGTTTCTGGATCAAGATAGATGGCACAGAGATGCAGGAGAGCAGGAGGCAGGGTGATGCCAAGCGAAGGATCCAAACTGTCCTGGCAGCAGTGTGCTTCAAATAAGAAAATATGGAGAGTCTTGGATGGTCAATAGCACGATTATTTGCAAGGACATCGCTGCGGCTTCAGGAATATACAACTTGCTATCCCCAAAACCTTCAAAATATGCAGGAAGATTATCAGCACTCTGGAGCTGATTTCATGCTTGCTTCTAGGAGGGTAAATATCTCTCCTTGCATTCATAGCTGGGAAGCGGAGAGAAGATCACATCACATGTCCATCCCAGCAAAGATCACATGTAATCTGAATCCCTCTGGAATGATAAAGGCGAGCCCTGCATTTATGGGCTTTATGTTCATACTCCATGCTGTGCTTAAGTGCTTTGCTGGGAGGAGGCTGGAGCTCCCTGCCATTTGAGCATGGGTTACCAGGGAAAGGGCAGCCTAACATAACACCAGCTTTAGCCTCATAAAAACGTCATGGATCAATTCGTCGGCAGGCTTCAGGATGACCCCAAATAAATCACTTAACATCCCAAGCTTTTGTGATCCAAGTGCTCTTGCTGTGAACAGGGTGAAATGAGTTGCTCAGTACCCAACCATCCCCAAAGTTTTGGTATTTACATCTATTGAAGGGGGTTGCAGACACATAGAGCACTGGATTTCTGTAATTTGTTCTCCTTAACAGATTATAAGATTCCTTAGGAAAATAGGGTTGCATAATCTGTCCCAGAAGCTTTACACATACTAATTTACTACTGTGCTTTCAGGCTTCTCAGACACACACGGTTTTCCACCCTGTGAAAGAGTACTGATGCACTCTGCCAGAGCTCTGATGTTGCCGTTCAAGGTCAACGGCACATATCAGAAAGGCTCTGAAAAATTATTTCTGCTTTGTTGTTTCTTTTCTGGTGTCTTTTGTTTGTTTGTTTCTTAGTTTCTTTGTTTTGTTGTTTTGTTCCGTTATTTGTGAGAGGGAGGATCCTCCCCAGTCTGCAGCAGCTGTCCTCTTCCTAGCAGAATAAAATCCAGCTCCTTTCTTCCAGACCTAGACAACCAGTTTAAACCCACTGCTCTCTGTTCCACACTAACAGCAGAGAATGCCACAGAAGCTGCTTTCCTCTGGGCAACAGAACAGCAGCAAGAGGAGTGGAAGGGATGCTGCTGAATCCTAGCAAAAACATCCCTGGCTTTGTGCAGATGGGTAAACACACACTTTAAAATTTTTAAAATAAAATTTATTTGTAGCTGCAAAGATGTCTGCTGTGAAAACATTGCCCTTTCCTGCTTGAATACAGTAATTAACATTGCATTTTCTCTGACATTCCTGAAATGAACTTAAATAATCATATATGAACAAACAACAGTCATCTGTCAATCACAGCCCATCTCTACTTGTTCTAGAAGTGGACAAGGCCAAAATATGGGATAAGAGCCAGTAAGAAAAATAATACTGCAGGAAGCTTTAATGCTTACTGTAACCACAGCCTAAAGCATCAGCATTTCCGATATCAATAATTTACAAGAATAGATAATGACGATAGCTTGGTTCAAATTCTCATATGCCCACAGGAAATAAATTAACTTAGGTAAGTGGAGATACACTGCTGTCAGTTCTGAAATGCCAAATTCCTCAATTTTGGGTCTAGTACTGTTTCTGATGCTGCTAACAGATGTGAGGGTCGGACTTAAGTCTGTTGATGTAAGAGAGAGTCTTACCACTTATTTCAAGAGGCTTTTCAATGAGGCCCTTCATGGCATCTCTCAGGAGGCTTAAAGTACTAAACAAAATCATCAGCTTAGTCTTCAAAGAGGAAAAGCTTCACTTTGTCCATGTGCAAAAATGTGGACACCTCTGGGATGCCAGGCAGCAAACATTAAACCCAGAGGAGACATTATTGTCCCACTGAAATAAATGGACATTTCATCATTGGTTCTGAAATTAATTTCCTATAGTGGCAACATGCAAACACAGAAACAAAAGGAGGAGGACCTGCAGGTGATTTAAGGAAAATCTATACCCACTCTTAAGTGAAAAGTAAAACCTAATTTAAAACCAAGAAATTTTAACATTGAGACAGAAGTACAGCAGCAGAAACTTAATGTAATTGCTTTTTTTCTACAATGGCAATGTATTTTTAAATATCTTCAATTCTTTTTCTTTTAAATAAAATACAGTGAAATAATAGAACAAGAACAAAATGCTATCAAATTATAACGAAACCAGCTACCTCAATCCACAGGTGACAGAACCAATACCTCCTTCATGCTTTATTGAAATGTGTTATAGATGGCCTCAATTTCCTTATTCCCTCTGCTTCAGGACAGTTCACTCTTTAAAATGGAGAAACAACAGCAGAAGACACATTGGAAGGGTGCTGGGCAAAGAAAAGTCATTAGAACAAGCTAAAAGCTGAAAGATCAAGAATCTATATAATGTCTTTGTTTTCCCTGTTTCCACAAAAGTTTCCTAACCTAATATCTATATTCCCATCACTTTGAACTAAACTTACTTCTAATCCCCAAGTCTCTTTTCTATTGACTTGCGTGGTACCTTGTTCAGGCTCCCATTAAGTGCCATCTCCATAGATTCAAATGCCAAAAAATTCAAACCAGTCATAAGATTGTTTTTGAATTCACGAGAATCTAAATCAAATTAGACAGTGGTTTTTATATATATATATATATATTTACCCTCAGTTTTCATGACTTCTGAATGTTAGCATTCAAAATCTGCTTGCAGCTGTCACAGCTAGAAAGTCTTTGGGAACTGAAGCAGACATTTATGTGCACTTGTGTGACTACTAATGCTTTATGAAACACAAGCAGTATCACAAAGCACATAACACATCTTAACTTCAGTAACACAAGGCCTGTTGTGAGAGCATTCCCATCTAAACTAAATTTCTTTGTCTGTTCAGGGGTTTTGAGTTGCATCTTAAGAGTCTTCTGCCCAAAACTAATAGCTTTTCTGGTTCATACTTAAAATATGTCCATATGTTTATTAATAAAAAGGTATTTACCAGTAAAAGATAAGAGAAACCCTCACATAAGATGCCATTTATATGAGCAGGAAAGGACTATGCTCCTTACCACTTTGGAGTCAACTCCCTTTGAGTGCTGTAGAGGTTAGTCACTGGCTGCTCAGGCTCCACCAGGGATGCAGACTGAATGACTACAATCCACCATTCCTGCTAGACTTTCTTAAGTGTTCAGTGCCTGCAGTTGGCTCAGGTATGTGAAAGAATCCATCTGCAAATTAACCACTGGAGTGTTTTCTAAAAGCAGATGTTACTGGGTGGCAAATACATTCAAGAATCTAGGAAAAAAGAGGCAGGATACAGAGCTAGGCAGAGCAAAGATGTGCATCCTTGGGGCTGGACAACACCTTCCTAATGCTATGCTTGTTCCCACCTCCATGTGCAGTCTGTCACCACAATTGAAAGCAATGAAATCAAAGCACCTCTGAAGGAGCAACTCCCTCTTAGGTGTTCAGAGAAGCTCTGAAATACTTTGAAAATGTGTCTCCTACAAAGAGTACGAGTCCTTTCGATATCTGATATAAAAGAAATAATGATCTCTGTCTCCCAAACCTCTTCATGGAGAAGGTCAAGGTGAGCTGAGGAGCACAGCCTTTGATTATCACTGAATTTACATTTCACTTAATTTCCTTTCAAAGTTGTCACAGGTAATATAACAACATGGTCATAGTTTTAACTCCACCAGGATGTCATCAAGGCAGTCTATTACAATATATGAAGTTACAAAAGCCATGTTGACAAATTTATATTATTGTGCAATTTAGTTCCCAGTGCCATAAATTTCAGGTGGCAAATTTTGCATTTTGAGCAGTTCATCTGGAAAAGTGACAGTATATTTATTTCTACCTTACTTCTCCTCTGAGTTCACATAATAAAAGTAACTGGAAAGCTGTAGTGGACCTGTAATGTAATAAATACATCACTGCATAAGGTATTTGGAAGCCTGAGACAGGGCAAACCCATAAATGTAGTCCTCAATAAATCTCAAGTTTGGTATAGTACATGTTGACCAATGCCATTGCCATTGCCTCTGCTTAAATACTGTGCAAATGCGTTCTGGAGCAGATTTACCGGAGAAAGGAGAGAATTGAGAAAGGGGTTTTAATCCAAATCATTAATCTTAGTAGTGCAATGCCCTCTCTCTTTTTCAGATGACTCGGAGTAAGTCCAAGGCTACTTTACCAGTTATGCTGGGGCTTTACCTGCCTCTGGCATTTGATGAGCATCACAGGCATATGTATCTAGGCACATTATTCAGTGGCAGCTCTTGTTTATGAGAAATGCAGATGGTACACATATATATTCAGCACTTTTTGTTGATTGGTATAAACTGACCCTGTTATTAGGAAGCTCCAGCTTCACAGGATTGACATTATGACACCCATAATATTTTCATAATCTGGGAAGGCTATTAAGTGTTATTATGGAATAAGCACTCCTGTCTTTTCATGAAGTGCTTGATAGAACTGGACCTTCTCTAGAGGTAGGATATGATTAATATAACCTCACCCCAGATCTAAGAATACTTTGATTATTTGCCCAGATAATTAAAGCTGTTTACTTGTGCCATGAAAGACCAATTTAAACAGATTGTGAACCTTAGCCTAGGGAGCATTCAAGATTTCTGCAGCTTGTTACTGGCAAAGGATGAATTTTAATACTAGCATAATTATTTCATCATTATGAACATACTGAGGTAGGTGCAGATGCTTCCTAAAAATGGGATTATGATCTAAGTGTGCTGCAGATATACAGAAAGCTGTCAGCTATTTTGTGAGCCTGCCTAAAGGCTAGAAATAAATTATTCTTTAAGGAAATGTGGAACACTAACTGTAACCTTTAAACAGCTAAGGGAATTGTGTTAACAAATATAAATAGGCACCTGTTTGCAGCTTAGCAGAATGACCAAATTACTATCCTTTAGGTCGTCCAAACACACATTAAGCTATATGGTTTCTTTCCCTGCAGGTTCTGATATCACAGTTTTCTTTCTTAATACTAAGTTCATCAGTATTCTCTTAGGCCTCATGAGAGAATGGATTATTAGAGGCAGGGATGATAGCCAGAAGGCACAGGGTGTAAAATCCTTGCACAGGGCTGGCAGGAAAAGAAGATGATGTGTTACAGGAGCCATGTCTATGTTGGGAGGCTATGCCTTTCTGTTCCTTTAACTCCCTCTGTGGGCATTCATATTTAGAAGTATGAGAGAATTTTTTAGCTCTCATATGAACCAGCAGAGCTGCTGGGGACTGAGGAGGAGTGATTTCAGCAGCCACTGCTTCTGAGAAGGATGCTATGAGTTGCAAGGATGTCTTGCATTAACAGACTGAGTGGGTGCTCTTAATACTCTTCAGCGCAATTGCAGGTAAGACCACCCTCTAAGCAACCTCTCCTGCCTTCACTTGGGTTACAGTTTAAAGGTTTTCTGCATGTACGTGGAACTAGCTATTGTCTTAAAATAAATAAGTAAATAAATAAAATATTGATGCAGGACTGTGGATAGGTCTGTCATGTCTGCACACTCAAACCTCTACATACACCTCATGCACTTTCAGAAGTCTTAGTTTTTACTAGTAGTGAAGATCAGCTTTACATGGAAGATTTTTCCTTCCAGTTTACATTTTCTTATAGAACTAGCTGGTAGAGACAAACACCAAACTGATTTTGTTTTAAAGGCAAGAAAAGGGGAGAAGGGAATCCAGACTGGTAGTCCAATTCCAGTTCCAAGAGGACCTCTCATTTTCCCTCCTCTATCTTCTGGCATAACTTTCAAAACGGGACGTTACTACTGCCCAGTGGCAGGGAAAGGTCCTCCATGAAAGAATACACTCCCATAGAGGGCAATTACATAGATAAAGAAAAAGGAATATGGAAACAGTGCTCAGTTAATGAGGTAAAAAATAGTGGAATGGTAGCAAAAATACATTTGAAGGGGAATGTGTGAATTCATGTGGGGCCTAGTTGATCTGGTTTACACATGCACTGACGTTTTAACAGGATGTACTGCTGGTCCATTACTATGATATCAAATTCCATTCAAGTATCACACTTATTTATTTATTTTTTACATAAAATACTTTGCAGGAAGTCATTTTAAAATGTTTCTCAATTCAGGACACTGAATTTGGTCTTTGAAAATACTACAAATGAACTTGCTAGATAATATTTTGCTCTTCTTGCTATGCTTGTCTCTATTTTGTTCGGCTGGGTAGAGGTTAGATAAAGCACAGTGGGCTACATTTTTTGTATTATTGACAGCAGGAAACAAAAGTAAGGAAAGAAACAAAACAAAAACCTGAGCTGTTAAGAAAATCATGAAATCTCTGCTAAATGAGTCAGCAAGGTCTAGATCCTTGCCCTTCACACAGTTATGTGCAGAACTGACTCTGTCACAAGAAATCCTTTTAAAGAATTACATTTTTAAGTAGAAGCATGAAAATCAAAAATAGGGTTTTAACACCATTTGACCTCTTCTCCAACACACTCTAATGCTTTGCTAGAAAGCACTGACATGGCAGGATGCAAGCCCCTTTGATTTTAAAGTAAATAGAAAATGAGAAAAACAACAAAGCATTCCTAACCTCTAATTGCAAAATTGACTTTTCCTTTCGTTCAGTTTAGCTACCAAAATTTTTTAAATCCGAGTGAATTTCTGATACATGAAATGTATTAATTAGAGTAAGCTAAGGAGGTATCTGTCCTCAGAAGACCATATGGCTTAGAAGTAAGTAATTCCACATCACTGGTTTGCTGGCAATAATGGAGTGAGGCGGAAGATTGAATTAATTTTAAATCACATCCATAAGGGAATGGATTGTTCAGAATGTTCTTTGTGCCACACAATGACTGTAATTTTAAACTGCTAATACCTTACAATGAGACCCATAAATGGGTTATTTCTTGCCTTTCATGGGGCCAAATTCTGCTCTTTTGATGTTCTTGTGTAGCTGTTATTAAGATCAGTGGAAGTCGAGCCAACTTTTACAAGTGTGGGATTTGTTTGAAGTCTATTTGGACATAGATAAAGCCAGGCTGACCAGCTCAGCTGTTCCTCCGCACATGCCACGAAGTGTGTGCAGCACTGGGTTGTGCAAACAGGAGCCTCTTGACTAACTAATCCCTCTTCCCAGCCATAAGCAGTCTCTTGGGTCAGGAGTTTGCCTTCACTTTCTTATTTGCAGTCTTGGATAGCTCAATGGGTCCATTTTTCTCTATCACAGGTTGCCTGTGCTGGGGCCAATGTGCCTGATGAGCAACTTCCTTGGAAAATGTAAAATGTGAGGATGTGTCTTTGAAGTACAGGATGAATCTGACAGAGCTGAAAATACACTTATTAATTAAAATAGTTCAAAGAATTGCACATCATTATCTGGAGAATAAAGCCATTGTCATTACTGCACGTTATGCACTGTGCAGCCAACTGGAGGCCTTCGTCTGCAGGATCCATAGATTAAAATCCTCACTGTGTTGAGAATTATATTATTTACTGGCAACATCTACCATGTTGGCTGATATTGGCTGATTTATATATGGGAGCATGGATACGGGCACTTAATTACATACAGCTGAATTACAATGACCATAATTTGGAAACTTCAGCGATAGTACTGCATGGCTTCAGTATTTGTCTCCTCATTTCAAGCCTCCCTGACAAGAGAGGTACCACACTGCAGCCCCAGGATAGATGGGTAGAGGGTGTGAGCCATGATGCGCCCAGGGTCAATCTGACCTGATGTGATAACTGCCCACAACCTTGGCAAGACAGAACCCACCCGTGGGTCTGTGGCCCAAATGTGCAAAGGTAGTTACATTTCCTAAACCTCACCAGTGTCGCCAACAGCCATGACTCTCAAGACCTAAATGCTGTTTAAGCTCCAAAAGGGTCTGCCAAACTACCTAAAGAGCACCGATAGCAGTACCTGAAGCTCCACATATCCTGCTTAAGTTGCCACCTCACCCTGAAGACACCTGTAGCCCAGAGGCACTCATCTTCTCATTGGCAAAGGTCCCATAAATCATCTGATGCTGCTCTGAGCACTTGCAGTAACCAACTGCAGCCTTGCCAATCCCGACTGATGGGCTGGGCTCCATACAAAATGAGAGGGGAAGGGAGGCAGCCCTCTGCTTTTTGACAACAGCCCTACAGCTAGAAAAAATGGATATAGGAGACCTGGGTTAAGTTGAGTGCTCTTTCTAAAGAGATTTGAGTCCACCTCTAGGCACCTGCTAGCCATTATATCATATAGTGGCCAACCATGGAGCAACTCTCATCTTCTCTGGTGGGACTGCTTCCTTTTGTGTGACAGAGCTAAAACATCTATACCACAATAGATGCTGTCTTAACTCCAAAAGCTACACCGTTTCTCTTAGTGTTTAAATAAAGTATTCACTGCTGTGGGTGATTGCATTCAGGTTTTCCTGATCCACATTACTAAACAACAGAGCCAGGCCCTAGTCCCTTTGTAAGGTGACTATTTAATTTTTCCATGCCAGGCAGGAGCTCCAATGAGAATAACTCAGAGGAAATCACCTACTGACAGAGGACAGAGTAATTCCTTTTGTACCGCTGCGGGAAAAGCTTTCAGAGGGACGTACTTTGGCTAAACCCTGGTAATGAATCAGCTGTGCCTTTGTGCAGATATGGCCTTGAGATCTCGACTCTCTTCTACAAAATATAAATGCAAGATCAGGATTATTAATTGTATTAATGTAGAGAAGTGGACAGAGAAAGACAGTATGATCTAGAGGGGGTCCATAGGAAACTGGATGGAATTATACTGATGCTTTCCCACATCATTAATTTTTGTATTCAGGTGTATTCTCCTCTCCAGGCATTCATCAGCAATCATATACCATGCAAATGTGTTTCTTTTTTCACATATTGAATCACAAAACATGCACCTGCACATTCTTTTTCTAGTATTGTTTTCCCTGAAGTACATTTGTAAAAGAGCAGAATTGACCAGAAGAGCTCTGTGATGATATTACTTTGGAGATAAGCAACCTACTCAATTCCTTTCTGTAGCTACAAGTGTCACAGTGATGGACGGAGGAAGAAGAACAGTGGCAAAAATAGAAGTTTGATGAGGTAAAGGAACAGGACTGAAAAATCTGAAGAGACTAAAAAAAAAACTTCAATGATCTTTGCATATATACAAGTAGTTTAGAAAACATTGTTCTAGTTGGAATATATCCCCTGAAGTTTAATCAGCCCCCGAAGTTCTATTCACAGTGGCCCAGAACAACAGCTAGGTCATAAGAAAGGAGACCATCTCAATTTCTGGGAGTCCTCATTGAGACTGAAACTTCAGCTCATGTCCCACAAACCAGAGAAGCTAAACTATGATGGCGGCCTGCTCAGAAATGAGCAATACTTCTGCTTACAAGTAGCAAGCTCCACAAAGGATTTTAAACAAGAACTCTTCAGATAGGGATCTCCCAGCAGATCTATAGCACAGCCCAGCTGCAAAGGGAACGAGTGCCAGGGTGGATAAGGAGAGCCTCGTGTGGTGGGAGCAAGTGTCCAAGCCTAGAATAAGCTCAGCTCGCAGAACAACACTTGTCTTCTGCTTAGGACAAACTGACCTCTGTCCCACTGCTCTTGTGGGGTGCCCTCCTTTCTGTTTTCTGCCTTCACAGACGCCCCTTCACAGACGCCGTGCAAAACCACTGAAAGCCAAAGCACTGAGGTCTGAAGCAGATACCGTTTGTGTCAGTTGGTGCAAATTGCCAGAGGAGAAATTTGTGGATCCCATGTTTTTCCTCCACCTTTTCCTGCTTTACTCACTTCTTAGCTTTCTTTATAAATGTAATAAAGATTCATCTCAGTGCTCAGCTCCAGCTCAGTTCCACCAACAGAGAGCCCTTCAGTGGCCAGTTACCTTTGTAAAGAAATTACCTCAGCCATATCAAAATAAGCAGGCAAAACAAGAATGAATGACTTGGTCATAACCAGTTCACAGTGAGATGACTACTGAGCCCTCTTTTCTTGGCATGGCATCCACACTTTTTTTCCAGAATCACTGAGGCACATGAAGGCTCTCCACAAAGAAGTGAGAAATTGAAAATGTCATGAAGGGAATGTCATGGACAGAGGTCATAGTCCTAATTCTCATTTTCCCAGAGGTTGCTTTATGTTCTGCTCTATGTGTGAATGGACCTCAAGAGTGTACCTGAAAAAAAAAAATCTGTTCATACCTCCAGGGCACTGCTAGGATACTGCAGTGGGTCATAGCATGAATTCAAACAGTCTGTCTGCCTTTCAGCTGGGACCTCCATGGTGTTTTTCTTTTACTGGGTACAGGCAGTGTCCTAATAGAAAAAAATTTTAACAGGACTGTGCTGAGAAGCTCACACAGAAACGCAGAACCCCCCTGGAAATGGAACAAAATGTCTCAAGGGTGGCTCTCAGAGAAGCACCCTATAGTCTCTGTCAGTGCTTACTTTACAGAAAAATTGCCCACCATAGTGGTCAAATGTGCAGTACTTAATCTGGCAGAATCCATTGCAGCCACACTCTGCAAACACACTCTCCCCAGGCAGCAATTGCAATGGGTATTGTATCAGTGTAGCAGCCAGCCATAACAAACTTCTTTTTATACCCAGATACACTTATTCAGCTGTCCTTGGTTTGCTCCATTCTAGTTTTACATTAGAAACCACACAGAAGCCCAAATCCTCTGAACTAACCAGTAATAAAGTGGTGTGATTCTAAATAAAAGGGAAGTCTGTATGACAGCCTTGATTCTGTCCCACATCTTGCCTTATTTTAGGATCATATGCAAGTCATTTTATCACTTTGTGCATTTTCTGCCTGCAGACTCTGCCTTCCCTGCCTTTGCTTTGGCTGCTCAGATGGTTCTCTTTCCAAATGAGTCTGCATCTCTGGATTCTTGTTAAAACCACATGATAAATAAACAAACAACAGTCATAAATGGCATTTCTTGAAAAATGTCTTAAAAACGCAGGAGCAGATCAGGTAAAACAAGGGTGCTCCTGTGCACTTTACCAGGGGAGCAGAATGTACAAGCTAAGATATATGTCATCCTCCAACTCAGTGAATCAGGACGGCCACATCGCATCAGGAAGGACTAGCAACCTGTGCAGCTCTCTGACCGCACTGCCTCACTAGCCAGCCCTGCAGATGATGGAGAGGGTATTTAATAGCACTGCACTGCAATATGCTGAGAGAGGTAAACACATCTAGGGTAAAGTGCTGCTGCCACATGGTTCCCTCTTAGTTGATGAAAGCTGAAGAACAGGCCCTTATTATTGCTCTAGGTAATACGGCTGCTCTGAGTTATTCCTAATCTTTACATGGTACCAGGAGTGCTGACACAAATCCAAAAGAAATTTGTAAAAGGCAACCACAAAGATATAGCAGAAGAAAAAGATAAGGGCTGGAAGCTAAGTCAGAAGCAATCAAGCCTCCAGCTTCATTGCTTACTGTAGAAAATATGGACTGTAATTGGAAAAGTTTTAAGCTGTATCTCACGGCAATTTGTGCAACTGAGAAGCTTGATAAACACAAATTAGCTTTGCTTCTTACAATTTCAGAGTCATTACTGATAGTTTTAATGCATTACACAGATAGAATAAGAAGAAAAATAATGGTAACAACATTTGGGGTTTTGTTTGTTGGTTTTTTTATCAACCCACAGAAGCATTTCTTTATTATAGGGGGAAATGCAATGCTGAAATGCTTTCTCATATTCCAGGTTTACATGTTCTCAAACAGTAGACTCTAATTTCTTGTTGTTAGACATCTGAAAGGCTCTTATTTCATATTTAAATACACCTAATTGGAGAATAAAGGTCAGAAGTGGAGAATGATAAATCATTATGTAATAGATCCACATATCCTTAATATTCCTGCAAATTTATTCATTTTATGGCAAAATTAAGAAGCATCTATATTGCAAATACTTTTTCTGTTGTTGCTCTTGTTAGATAAATGCTCTATAAACAACCAAGACTATAAAGCTAGCTGAAGTCTACACTGTTTGGTCTTAAAAATTCAATACACTGCAGTAAGCGGGTAAGATTAAGTGACTTGAATTCAGCAGTTTAAAAATATTTTCCAAGTCTCCTCTGTGAGAGGCTTGAGATTCTTCACATGACTTTCCCACACAGAATTATGACCACAGAAAGAAAGCAATTACTCTTTTATACTTGGTCCTGAGAAGAAAACTTGCATTGAAAGAAAACTGCTGAAGTTGTACAGTTCAGCACTCCAGCCATAAGAGATACCGTATTTGCCACCCATTAGCATCACTTTATCACTATCACTGCTTTACAGGAGAGGAATCCTGACACAGAGGGATTAAGGTAAAAAATACCCACTAATTCTGGTTGCTGTGTTTGAAATACCTTGGACCTACTTTTTTAAAGGATTTACTGCATATAGCAGCTAGCGTATCAAAAGACACTTTCCATGGATTTCAACAAAATTTGGAAGTTATCACTACTGCTGTAAATGACACCCTGAGGTACCGGATCAGATAGACAGAAAATGAAGAAAACACAGTAAAAATAACACCTGTGAAATACCTGCTTTATGTGCTTTTCTTTCCACGGTGACTTCTTCTGCATTTTCTTTCTTCAATATCTTTTTTCATTAATGGCACTTCTTCCAAATCCTGCACATCTTCCAAATTCTGTGGCTGGTATCCTACAGAAAATGAAACCTCATTCATAAATAGCACACCACCAGGAAGCTGAAAATTGAACCTAAAACTATTTGATGCTTTCATATATTAAATTTTTTGTCTTGTAAATTGGTGTTGCAATGAAACCAAATAATTTTGAGGAACATACTGGCTTGAGCACTTTAAATTATTTTTTTTTTTAACTTAACTATTAAATGTTTTATTATCATAGTTCCAGAATAATATTGATATCTGTAATTCAAAATCACTTGTTTTAATTGTATTTTATTTTATGGTGTAACAATCTTATGAAGGGGTAAATGTCAGAACTATATCCAACTTTTTGAACATTATGGGTGGGAAACCTGTCACTTGACTTTTTTCTTTCCACCATTTAATCTGAGAAGTGATTTTTTTTCAATTCTTTGGTTTCCTTTGCCTTCTCAGAATGTTTCTTCCAGTCCCAATTAAGGAATTGCAGAACCTCCTATGAACTAGAAATCCTAGGTCTTGCATATGTCAAAAGGCACTTCAACACATGTACAGAAAGTCTGGTTTTAAGCTTGGGCAGTCTGGGCTCTTTTTTCCTGATTCTTTGTTCATCAATCACAGAATCACAGAACGTTAGGCCTTGGAAAGGACCTTGAAAAATCATCTAGTCCAACCCACTGCCAGAGCAGGATCACCTGGATTAGGTCATACAGGAACTCAATCCAGGCAGTAAATTTCCATTTTCCTCACTGTATCCTAATACCTCACTGTATTTCTTTTCTAGCCTCCTTCACTTTCTTCATCCAGATCTTTTGGTCCTTATTCCCAGTTTTTGTTTCCATCCCACTCATGACATCTTTTTTCTTTTCTATTGCTTGCCAGCCTCCTTCCCTCTTTCTCTTTCCTAAGCAGCTCCTTGACAAAGCTCCCCTTTTTTCTACAGGATTGGTTTACTCTTCCCTTGCTTTTGGGCAAAGCAGATATTTCTTCTGAGGTCCAGCACAACAGCATGGAGAGCTCTGAAACAATCTTGTTACTCATAGTCCAGCTGGCCAAATGAAGGCAATTACGCTACTGCTTAAAGCTGTACTTGCCAGCAAATGTTGTACAGCAACACACTGGATTTTCCTCACCATAGGCAGGAAGCTTGGGGAATTTCTCCTGTTAGTAATGACTGTGTTTAAACAGCTCATCTTTAAACAGCTTACTCCTTGTACAAATACAACATGTACCTCCCCGACATAACAATTTCTTCTCATCAAACTTCTTGACCTTGCTTCAGGTAATGAGGAAAAGAAAATAAAAATTACTGATGCTTAAAGAAAAAGCATCATGTCGAGTACCATTTTGCTTTTCAACTTATGTCAAATAACCTATGTTTCTCAGGCATTATTCTTCAAAAGACATGGAATGTATTGAAAATAAATACCTAAATAAACCCTAAAAATCATCCAGAGGCAGGCACCTTATCAGCATGAAAATTTTAAACTTTTAATAGTTAAAAGCTCAACAAAGTTGTGAGAAACTGAGGGGAGTTTCAAGGGCAGCATCCACCAATTTTAATAATAGGCAGTGTTATCCGCTCCACTGATAATAAAATACAAAGTGAAATAACCCATGAGTAAAGCAATGTGTTAGCAACAGTGTTAGAAGATATTAGTCTCCCTCTGGTCAAATCCTTCTGGCCCAACATTAAACCTACAGGCTAGCAGAAAACAGTTGACAACATGCTTTAGGATTGAATTAGAGGCTTATAGCTTCTAAAGTTACCTTCCCCTTTTTTTTTTTTTTTTTTCTCAAATCACACAAATATATGCTGGAGTTTCCACTGGTAATATGAAGCCCACTTGAACCTGAGCTGACCTGTACAGAGCCAGCTAAAATGCCTAGGTATTTATGTTACAATTTATAAAGAAAATCCAGTTAAAACACCCATGGAGATGAAGGAATTTGCTATACTGACACTGACAGTTGAGCAGGACTCACTACAAAATAATTTGTGTTATAGGGGAGTCTGGACAGAGTTTCTGAAGTATGCTTTAAAAGGTGCCAACATTGTGCACGTCTTCACCGATTATTAAAAAAAAACCAAACAAACAACAGGCATACCCACACCAGAAAAAAAATCCACAAAAATAAGAGGGGAAAAGTTGCAGCTTAGATATATTTTACATTAGGTTTGCTGAGAATATTCACTCTCAGCAGAATAGCAGTGACTGATAACAAATGAAATCTTATTTCTTTTGTAGCAGCATTTGGCTTTATTTGCATCAATCATGAGAGTTCATTCAGTCTTTCTTATGAGGTTGGGATGTAACGAATACAGTGTGGCTGGCAGAAAATTCACTCTGCTCTGGAGGAACAAACTGTGTGGGCTGAGTCTCATCAAAGCCATTGTGCTGATCATGGTTATGTAGATAATGGTTAATATCTGTTCAGGAAAAAAAAAAACAACTTTCTTTTGATTCCTTGTTTTTGTTTTTCTTTTATTATTTTTAAGTAGGAGTGAATGTCTCCCAATTCTAATCCTTTATTCACTTGTTGAAAAAAAAGTCCTATCTTAAATTTGGCTAAAAGAGGAATATAATGGGGTTCACTGGGTAAAACGAGGCTCTTGATCTCCACTCCTCACAATGAGTTGATTACAGATCTTGGGCAGCTCTTAACACACTATTTGACTGTGGACTAGTGCAGTCATTAATGTCTGTGCTTTTAAGTCCACTGAGGCATGTGATTTGAGATGTCAATGAGTTTTGACAAAGTGGTCCATGCTCTCCAGAGCCCTTTTGTGAGCTGCAGACGAATCCACACGCAAAGCAGCTGCATCCCAGGCTCTGGCCCTGGCTCCAGCCTCAGCTAATATTAGTTGCATGGTCTGACATCGGTTGTTCATAAATTGCCACCAATAATGATTAGCTAGCATGCTCAATGGAGGGGGAAAAGCATCATGAAACAAGACAAAAAGGTGTCAAATGCCAAACATACTAATGAATCTACCATTTGCCACAGCTGTAACAGACTCTTGGAAGTCATACAGGCAAGAATTCAGTTTTTTCTGAAAGGAGGTGAAAATGTGGCAATGCACAGTGAGATGAAGGTCTATACCTATTTTAATATATTTGGGCCAAACAAATTTTATTTGCAGGATCCAGGGCACACATTCCACCCATCAGCCTAAAACATAGTGAAAGAGAACAAACCATGACACAGATATAGAAAGTGCTTTACTCCTAGAAAGAATGATTTGTTTGCAACATAATTGACTTCATATGTGAAATCAAAAAGGGAGAAATTTTTGAAGCATTCATATCAGACTTCAGTTTGGCAAGTCTGACATACTGTTTGGAGGGTTTCTACAATCTCTAATGTAAGATCAGATTGTAATGGGCCTCAGAGACATGGAACAGAGATAAAAAATACTTTTGAAAACAGGCTTAAAGATAACAGAATAAGCATCTGAAATTTTCCAGCCCGCAGAATGTACTCAGATCAGATTACAAGTTTTGATTTCTCTTTTTTCTACTCCTCAGTGCCACAGTGGACTAGCTTTAAAAGCAAAATAAAACAAAACCCAGGAATATGTAGAAACAAAATAAAAGTGAATCTGCAAGAAGAAACAGTGTTTTCCAGGCTGGAACAAAGAATGTGAAGAGGGCAGAAATAAGCACAGAACTGAGCAATAATCTGCATTTGTCAGACTTGTGATCTCTGCAAAGAAATAAAGCCACTAGTGCACAGCCCCATTGACAGTACCTATGGAGGAAAAGAAGTATATGTATGTAAGGAAATAGATTATTTAGTTATAGAAATTGCTCAAAACAAAGTCACTTCCACTGACTGGAATACTACCTGGAAGCTCCAACACTCGGGAGATCTCACAAGTGTGTGGTATCTGAATTTTGAGTGGAAGGTTTGAAAGGAAAACGTAGGCATAAGGGAAAGTATAACAATGATACATAGCAGAAATCATTCTGGGAGTGGGTGGATGTGAACAGGGCATAAAGGTAAGTCACAGTCTTGAAAACAGAAAGTTTGGAATTGTTTCAAAACTTCTAGGGCTGAATAAATGTAAGATACTGAATACTAATTACAGTTTATTTTATAAAAGAACAAGCAGCCAAGAAAGTAGAAAACATGGGGATTCAATAAAATAAGAGGAAAAGAGTAGCCATGGTTTCAGCAGGAAGCCAAATAAGGGAAGAAAGCTTTCTCAACTTTTAGAAAGCTTGGTAACAAAGAAAAATTTATAGAGATGTATGAAAAAGCAAAGCTATAAAAAGTATCACTTTGATACTATCATCTAAATAAACAAAAAAATATTACTTGGTATCAGGTTGATTTAGATCTGCTAGTGTTATAACAGTTGTGAACCGCTTCCCAGCTGGTATTCCCATGACACAGCAATAGCACAGACTCCCCATCTATTTCCCCATCTATACAACCAAGCATCACATTAGGGGTTTTTGGTCACAGGATTTTTCAAGAACCTTTTATTGAATACCCATCCACACTGAACATTACATCTTTTGCAAATTTTCTGCGTCTAAATTCTCTTGTGTTCTGTCTGGTCTTTCACTTTCCTCTAGACTAAATGTGGAAACCACATTTGGGAGACAAGATTTTTTGGAAAGAGCCTGGCTTACTGAACAATAAAACCTTTCTGTTGGGCTGGCACCACCTAAACATTACTTTTCACTTGAAATATTTGTGCCACCTTAAAATGTCATCAGTGATATTTATATTAATTGCTAAATCACCGATGAGAAAGATCCTTGTTTTCTCTAGAAATAAATTCCTTCTGGCCCCTACAACACATGGAAACGTTACAGTATTTTATGAAAGGAGAGGGGGACACAAAGAATCCAAAAAAAGTAACTCTTCTAAGAAATCTTTAATTAGCTACTCAGATTCATTAATAGAGAAATGATAGTGCAGGGAATGTATGCCCGATCTCAAGAGGGGGCATAATCCACACAAACAAAGCCTTTGGAAAAATCGTAGTATTCACTCAGAATGTATCAACCAGTCTTTTAAAAAAAAAAATGCCTTTAACCCGGTCAATATGAGCAGATTTTCACAGAAACGGCATAAGAAAAAGCTCTAAG
>VWZY01003719.1:25578-53562 GCA_013399075.1 Chloroceryle aenea | reverse complement strand
ACACTGCCCGTGACACCAGGCTTCTAACTTCAGAAAGTGCAGCTAGTTAAAAGTGCTGACCTGAAAAGTAAAATCACTGAACAGAATTAGTTCTATTCTCACTCAAACCAGAACAGTGATGGAAGAAAGTAAATGCTTGGGTTAGGTGATTTATTATGCGATATTCCCTGATGGTATTAAGGCTGAGGTTTTCTTTTTGTTTTGCTATACTTGTCTAAACTTAAGAAAATAATGGTTTTTGTTTGACCTTGGAATGTTAACTTGTTATTAGTGTGTTTTCTTTCTAGGGCAGCTCTGTAGACTGATCTCTCCTCTGCCTTAACAGTTTTACTTGAACTCAGTAACGTGGCTGAGGAAAAAAACAACCAACCAACCAACCATCCAACTAAAAATACTATAGCTTTTTCAGGACCTTTAAGTGACTGACTGACCACTGAACAAGTCTTTTGAGTAGTAATTAATCACTTGTCAGATTAGTGTAATTGCATTGTCATTTTTTTCCAGTTGCTGCATTAAAGAATAAACGTTTCAATTTCTCAATAGGAATCTGGTACTAAGAGTATGAACAACGTTGGACACAAAATATGCAAAGGTGACATCAAACTATGAAAAAGTCTAGTAATGTTTGCATGTTAATCAATGTTGTTACCTGGGGTACTCCTAGAGTGTGGACAGTGCTAGTCTTCACAACCTGTTGACAAACTAAGTATCACAGAGAAGTATTAAAAACATACATTTTAAGATGTTTCTGTTGAGATTTGAGAAGATTAAGTGCTTCATGAGAAAGTTGCACCTTGCCAGGAGAGTTGCCACGTTCAGCAAAGGGAGTCTGGGTTCCTTTTGCTTTGCTTTTTCCTCCCTTGTAGATAAAACAGGAGTACTTATGCATCCGTTAACTCTTACTTGTTTGAACAGTAAACATTAGTAGTTAAACTATAATTAAGATCCGCCCCCCAGCATGGAGCATTTTAACAAGATACTATTTATATCAGTGAGGGAAGAACGTGTTTCTACGTTTTTTTAATCTGAAAATGTGATTATAATGTCCTTCAAACTCTTACACCCCCTGCTCCCATTTCTGACTCTATTGTACATTAAATTGGTAGGTGTTTCTTGAGTCTTTGCAAGTTTTTCCATCTTCAGGATTGTAGAATTTTTTTTAATATCTATTAAAAATTAAGTTCTTTACTGGAATTCAAGCATTCTTACCTGAGTTATGGCAAAACTCTTTCTGCAAGCACTTTAAGTTCTCATATCAATTCTGATGTAATTCATTTTTTGCATTTGCTTCTGATGCTGCTACTGGCAGTGCTCAGAGGTGATATTATGTTCGTTACCTGACAGATAAACAAACGACGACCCTTCCCACCCCCTCCCCTTGCGCATCTGTGCTGTTACCACATTTTTCTGTTAATGTTGCTGTTATTCATTTAGTTTTAGGCAGTGTATAAATCATTAATTAGTAAATTTTTACTCGTAAAAATCTACCATTTAGCATGATTTAAAACTTCCTTATAGAACTTTACCATTAACAGTACAGTGCTTACATTTTTAAAATTCTTTTATTAACAGTTTGGTTTTAACCACCTGCAAACTCATTTTACACATTTTATGACTTTGTAAATACTTGTTTTACAAGTATTTTTGGTTTTCACTTGTGATCACAGTGTTAGTAGTACTTGTCCTGTGCAGAATTGATGTCGCTTTAAAGCAAGTTTGTACTTGCTTTCGCTCAAGTTATGGTAAAGTTGGTTTGATAACTGAGCTGATGTCTCTATATTTTTCATACATACTGATTTATTCTTTATGAAGACTCTGGCAGTGTGATGGAGCCTGGTGTTTCTAACATAAAAAAGTTTGAGCCTGTGATGTTGAAATACTCAAGTTGTCTTCCAAAAAGGTAAATAACTGGAATAATCTAATCTTTCTCTTTTTTGGTTTGCTACATAGATTTTTGAGTTAAAAAACTAGTACCGCGTCTTATGAGCCTCATTCACCCCGCAGCCTTGTGTTCTGTGTTTTCCCTTTTTCTAACCCTTTAAAGAAAAACATTTCAAATCACATTGCTATCTTATTTGCAATATCAAGTTGATTTTCTCTATGGTCTTGAGATTGAATACGTAAATTCAAACAGTAGTAGAGTTGTGGTTTGTGATGTGGGTTTGTTGTTTGTTTGTTTGTGGGGTTTTGTTTTGTTTTTTTTTGTGGGAGTGTTTTTTTGTTTGTTTGTTTGTTTCCTTCTTAATGTCAATAACTTAGAGATAAAGCAAAGAAACCCAAATATTCAGGAAGCAGTGACTCGAGGGAGTCTGAAGAATGGCTGATGCAACAAACAGAAGGTAAGTTGCATGGAAATTTTTCATTTTAACTGGTTACTGTGACACCAGAAGTCTTCCTTTCTGAAGGCAAACAGAAAAAGATTTCTAATTGACTCCTTTTGTTTGCATTTGTTTGTTCTATTGTTTGCTTGTTTGTTTGATTCAACCAAAAATATAAGCAGAAAAAAATTAGAAATTTCAGAATGGGAAAGCAGTGTTTTATCTCCAGTGAAGTAATGGAGAGAAGTAGTTATTTGGTTAACAGTTTTGACTTTATGAAACGTCATAAAAATAAATGCACACATATGCTCTGCATGGTGTGAGAAGTTTGTCTGTCTTTTTGCAGGAACACCCTGTGTTATCCAAGAAGATACAGGCTTTGCATCTGTCCTACCTTCGTCTACTTGTTTAAAAAGGAAAACAAAGAGTAAAGGTAATGAAGGGATAAGCAGATATTATTTTCTGAGTTTTTTGAAGATGAAGTATTATAGAATCATAGAATAGATTGGGTTGGAAAAGACCTCCAAGATCATCGAGTCCAACCCCTGATCCAACTCCAATTACTATATCATGGCACTAAGGGCCATGTCCAGTCTCTTTTTAAAAACCTCCAGGGATAGTGAATCCACCACCTCTCTGGGCAGGCCGTTCCAATGCCTGATTACCCTCTCTGTAAAGAATTTCTTCCTAACATCTAACCTAAACTTCCCCTGGCATATTGGACTTAATAAATGAAGCTTACAGATTTGTAAATAGCTTTGATGCTGTTCAGGTGCAGACATTTAGAAAGGACTTCAGAGAACGATAAGTTTCTTGAACTTCTACTTTGCTTTAAAGTGAACCATTATGGCACTAAATATGAGTTCTCTTTTCTCAGGTGCCACTAGAGTTCAGTCAGTTAAGACAAAATATTCTGGTGATGGCCCAAGAGCAACACTGATTGTATGTCCACTGTCTGTACTAAGCAATTGGATTGTAAGTGCTAACCCGTTTTAATGTGTAACTGTGGTATGTGTTGATTATGATGCTAGTAAAATGTCATGTTTTTCCTTTTTTATGAAACAGAGCTGTGTTCACAAGGGAAGTTTATTTCATAAAAGATCTTAAATTGGGGTAGTATTGTAATGTGAGTGCAATTCCACGAGTAGTGAGATTTCCACCATCAGAAGGAGTGATCTCCATTTCCTCCTTTTCACTAGGCAGATTCACTTTGGCACTTCTGGAAGTCATGTGATTTAACTGCTTAAACAAAATGAGGAAGGTGGAGGAGATAGGTCCTTTTCCTTGCATGCTTAGAATAACATATTATTGTACTTTATCGATAATGCATGTGACATTCATTTACTAAAGGTGTTCTGTAATTTGTCAATCCTGTTGGTGATTTGTGGGAGTAGGTTTGCTAGGATGGACAGGCTGAAGGGTCCTTCTAGCTCTGTCTCTGCTTTAGTTGTTTTGTTTTCATAGTATTTTGAAGACAAATACTAAGGGGATATCTTTAACTTTCAAGTTATGTTTTATTTGGAAGTTTTTGCTGTCTGCGTTCAGAACATTAATAACAAAAGGAGACAATTTAATCTTCTACTGTAGGTAAAACATTAAAATGATGTAATTGGGAAACATCAAATAGTGTAAAGAAAAAGTACTTTTTTTGTCAATTCAAAACTGCAGTATTTAAAAAGAAAATTTGTGAGTGTAGTCCTTCAAAAATCAAATTATTCATTTTTATTAGTTGTCCACATTTCTGTATGCATAGTGCTTCCCAGAAGAAACTCAAGAAATATAAACACTGTCCTTAAAACTAATACTTTGACAATTGTGCCATCATTTGTGCTAAAACTTAGGTGGTTAACCCAGTAGAGGGAAGAAGCTGTAAATGAGCACCAAGAGAATAATTGGAGAAGATTAAGGTAGAAAGTGTAAAAGAAGGGAACGAGCTGTTCTGTTACAGTCTGGGAGGAGCAGTGGATTTTGAAAAGCATGTGCCATCAGGATGTGAATTAATACTGTGCAAGAGGTAGAGCTAGAGCTGTTGGAATGTGATACTGAATCTGTTACTTGTGACTGAGGTCACTGCTGCAGTGGTCCTTCTCACCTGAGCGGAGAAGTAAAAAGAAACCCAAATTCAAATTGCTTTTGTTACATAAGGGGATGCAGAATGTCACAGGAGCTAGAGAAAATGGCTTTTCGTTAAGGCAACTTACTTCTAACCATCAGGTAGTAAAACAGTATCTTTTGGATTACTTTTGACAACTTTTCTTTCAGGACCAGTTTGAACAACATATCCACCAAGATTTCCATGTGAATATTTATGTTTATTATGGTTCTGACCGTAGCAAAGACCCATCAATTCTTTCAGAACAAGACATTGTACTGACAACATACAACATCTTAGCTACTGATTACGGAGTGAGTAAATGACAAAAAGTGTTCTTTGAAGATCACTCACTGTTCAAGACTCCCAGTGTTTGGGCTAATGAGGGCAGTATATTCAAATGCTTTTCTGGTAGGCAGTCAAAAGTTTATAGCTGTAGTTTTACTTCGTATGCTTTCTTATGGGTTTGCTGTAGTAACAAAGGGAGTTTTGTATTTATTGCCATTTCAGAGAAAATTATTTGGTTGCAGTTATGACAGCTTAAGGAAGAGACTTTTTTAAGGATGGAAGGGATGGCAAGTATGTAAATCTCCCCAGATCGCAGTGGCATGAGACTCCCATTTCTTCCTTCTCCTACCAAATTCAAAGAATATGGAGCATATGAAAAAATAATTCCATTGTTCCTGTTGCATATGGGCTATGACCAAGTAGTTCATTGCATGTGATGTGTTTGTAAAGTGATGTTTTCTTAGAAAGCTCATCCATTTTAAAAGTCTAAGGATTACATCTTTAAATATAATATAAATTTTTAATTTGCTTTCTTTCCATATCTCTGTGTCTTTGAAGCTTTTATTAGTTTCACACTTATCTTATTTTTGCTATAGCTCATTCCTCCTACTCAGGTAGGAGAAGACTGGTAACATTTTCCAGGAATCATGAAATCTGAAAGAAGGAATGCCTTGTTCCTAGTTTTGCTCTTCTGTGCCTATAAATAAGATGCAAATAAATACCATTCATTACTAATTGTGAAATTGTTATAGCAATAGGTCACTTCATCCAAATTTAAATAAAAGTGTTTTAATTTGAGTCAGAGGTTAAAAAAATACTGTGTTTCAGGTCAGAGGTGACAGCCCTTTGCACAAAGTCAAGTGGCTGAGAATAGTGTTGGATGAGGGGCACACTATACGAAATCCAAATGCTCAGCAAACTAAGGCTGCCTTAAGTCTGGAGGGACACAGAAGATGGGTACTTACAGGTAAAGTATTTGACACCAGAGGAAATGCAGTGCAAATGATCTTAGGATAACACCATCTTGTGTTTTCTGTTGGCTTTTTCTGGGAGATGGTTAATGTCTGTCTGCTCAGATTCATTGCTGGTTGGTGGTTTGTGTTTTTTTTTAATTATTATTGTGTTTGTTGTTGTGGTTTTTTTTTATGCAGACATACATTTTAAAATAACTTTTGATACACAGGTTTGGTGGAAGTGCAAGTAAAATGGGCATATTTATCAACTGACATGGTACATCTGGTTACAAGCTCACGTTTTTAACATGCTTATCTGAATCTCTATAGGTTTTTGAAATGTAATAGTCATCTTAAAAACTGCCAGGGACCATGCAAGAATATTATCCTTAAATGTAATTTAATGACAATAATGATGTAGCCACTGCTGGTGAAGCTGAAATGGAAAGATTAACATCCAAGCCTTCCTAGCGCTGAGAGCTGCAGTTTCCTCATTCTTCTGTATTTGTTTTGTAATAGTTTAACTAAAAAAGTATGTGTTATACTTAATGACATGTCAACCTAGTTATGAGAGACCTTGTCCATGGTGTATGGTCTGAGGAAAGAACAGAACTTTGACTAAAAATTTGTATTTTTCATGTTCTTTGAGTCTCTACAGTCTTGCTTATTTTTTTTCTTTAGGCACTCCTATTCAGAATTCTGTAAAGGATTTGTGGTCTCTTATTTCCTTCCTAAAACTGAAACCTTTTACTGATCGAGAGTGGTGGCACAGAACAATTCAGCGTCCAGTCACAATGAGAGCTGCAGGAGGACTTGGGTATGAGGGTTTGTGAATGCGTGTGACTGGCAGTGCTTGGGCAATGTGTCAAATTACTGTTTCACATTTTAAAATTGAAATGCATCTGTAAGCAGCTCTTATTTCAAATGTTTTTAGTTAAAATTAGTCAATCTTATATAATTCAAATAATTTAATATTTCAGAATAATTAATTGTATTGTACTGCTGGGCCTGGATTTTGTACAGAACATGTATTTATGCAATAAACTGAAAAAAAACCACAAACACAGTAACAGACCAACCCCAGCTGGGTAACATATTGTCTATATATGTATTTTTAGGCGTTTACAGTCTCTGATTAGGAGTATTACCCTTAGAAGAACTAAAAAAAGTAAAGTTAAAGGAAAACCCATTTTGGAGTTACCAGAACGTGAAGTACTTATTCAGCATGTTACACTTACAGAGGAAGAGAGACAAATCTATCAGTCTGTGAAGAAGGAGGGCAAAGCTACTATTAGCAGGCGAGTAAAAAGCTTTATTAATCCTGAATGTTCCAGTTTGGTATCACAAACTTCGTGTTTGGAAGTGTTGATTATGTTAGCTCTAGCAGCCATGTGTGTCAGTTTGTACCCATAAACTAATAATTGCAAATTAGCCTAGCATCTCTTCAGTTCTAAAGAGTAAAGTAGAGACTATTGCAGAACTATATATTAGAAGTTCTTCCTTGTGAGATACAGAAAGGGATACCAGATATGTAAAGAATGGGCTTAAAATTTTCGTCGACACATACTAGCATTTCTCATTGTAGAACATGCTACTAGTAGCATTTTGTACCTTGTTTTGGAAGAGGATTTGAGAACACGGCAGAAAGAAAAAAGGCAGGAAAGAGAAAAATCAGAACATAATTTGAACAGCTAAACATGATCACTTGAATGTCACCTGTTACTTCAGGCTGTAGCACTTCACACTAATGTTAAAACTCTTGTTCAGATTTTTCAGTGATGGAACTGTACTAGCGCACTATGCTGACATCCTTGCTGTCCTGCTCAGATTAAGACAGCTTTGTTGTCATCCTCATCTTTGTACAAATACATCTTCTAGTTTTACGTCTGGTGAGTGAATGCTTTTGGCTTATGGGTTTTTAAAAGCGGGAGCTGCACTTCATATTCAAGAACAGAAACATGTCACTGTTTTCCAAGCTCTGTAGCTTCAGCCTTCCTCTCTTCAGCTTGTTTTTTTACCTTTTGCCTACTTTTACCTTTGTTACCTTTGTTTTTTCATACCATAATCAGTTTGAATAAGTTTGAGAAGTGGGTACTGGAGCACGTACTCAAATATGAACAAAAGCAATGAAGTATGAATAGTTAAAAAGGCTAGAAGCAGCAGTTAATAAGCTTTGACAGACCATACGGAAATGACTGAAGAGGACTTCTGAAGAGCCAAGAGCAGAAGTCTTGGTAAAAAAATAGTGCATCTGTTGTAATAATTTACAGAAGTGCTTTTCCAGCAGATTTTTTTCCCTTGCCTCAGGACTGAAGATGTAGAGGAGCTTTGGGGAATGGCTTGTAGATGGGTAGCCGTGTCAGCAGAACCATTGGCTTTTCAGCAGAGTAGGAAGCTGTTGACTTTGTTATAGCTGTAAGGAAGGGTGAACACAGAACTGGAGAGTGAAATTTTATTTTTGATCTGTTTGAAATACTCTAAATTTGAGAGTTCTCAAATTTTAATACTTTGAAAAAATCATATTTTGAGTTGTAACTGGCATAGCTGTGTGATTTTTCAGGAAACCCAAAGACCCTTGAGATATGGTCAGAACTTTTTTTAGAAAGGTTGTCATTTATCTTCCTGAAAAATGCAGGATGGAGAAATAATTGGATAATGGTTCAATAATTATTTAGAAATTAATTATTAACTAGTAAGTATGATTTGAATTTCTTTAAATAAGAAATCAATCTTAACTATACACAGTGTCATCACCGTAGTATTGCTACTTGAACAGCTGCCATACTAAGATTACTAGTTCCATGGTCGTTGTGTCTCACGTGTACTTTTTGCTGAGCACACAGTTGAGGTTCTTCCAATTCTAATTACCATTTTTCCAAGTAAGATTACTCTTACTTGAAACAGTAGGTCGGAATTACTCTTCGAAATAGTAGGTTGGAATTTTCTGTAGTATTTGATAGCTTGTATGTCTGCTTTGTAGGCTATATCCTCATTGTACGTAAACTGTCCTAACTGTATTTTGATCAACAGAACTGTGTTAATGTGTGATAGCTCAGAGTGCTTCCTGTGTGGAAATCTCTTGGTTTTAAGTATCTTTCTGTGTTTGCAGATAATAAAATTACTGAAGGACTGCACGAGATGTTAGTGAGTAAAATGAAGCTGATTCTAAGCTCTGGTTCAGATGAAGAATGTGCAGTTTGTTTGGAATCAATGAATCTTCCTGTGATAACACACTGTGCACATGTGTTTTGTAAGCCGTGTATCTTTGAAGTCATCAGAAGTGAACAGGTTGGTTGTTCTATGGCTGCAGTTAATTGTAATAACTATTCAAAAACAATGAACTGGTATCACCAGAAGGCCATCTGGCACTTGTAAATCATAAATGATGAACACTATAAACCTAGTTTTAAGCTGAGTTATAAAAACTGCTGTCCTAGACCCATCTCCCCTCCCCCCAAAAATGCTTTTTTTCCCACTGGATTCTTTCAGGCAAGATGCCTGTGCTTTCTGTTATTAATACAAATGTAAGCAATAAGCCATTGGTGAGGAATGGGATATGAAGATGCCATCACAGAGCTTCCAAGTGAAAGGTTTGGCCTTTCGTTATATTACAAACTCAGAGACCATTTTATCTTCCTAATGTTAACTGAAAGTGGAAAAAAAATTCAGTAGTCAAAAGCTTGTGAGCTGACACTTTCTTCATTTCGGTCCTTGTGCAAATAAGTAGAGATATTATGCAGAAGCTATAAAATATATACAGTTATCTCCTGTCTTAGTGTTTTTAACTGCATTCTTGTAAAAGCTTGCTAGATATGCATTAAATTTTTTTTTTTTTTTTTCATCTAGTTGTTGATTGCAAGACCCTTTTTGTCACTTTAATATGCTTTCCCTGCAAGTCTTTGGTATTTGTGTGGGCTTTGTTCAGCAGTGTTTGGGGATTTCTTTTGTTTCTAATTACAGTACTAAACCTGAGAAGGGATGCATAAAGCTGTGAGCACTTAATAAAAAAATAATTCCTTATGAGCACTGTTATGATTTTTTTTTTTCTACAAAACTTTCAGATTTCTTGGAACTTTAATTATTTTGTCTCTTCATTAGAACATTTTTTTGGTGTGGTTGCCAAATTATGAATGACTCCTTTGGAACTGTGTTTTGGAGACATTGATTTCAGATTTGTGTGTTAAGACTCTGTTTCTTGAAAGGATGTCTTTATTACTGCAATAAATATGCAGATGATGATGCCAGCCTCTTTAATTGGCTAGAAGTTAATTTCCTATTAGCAGCCCCCAGTGTTCATCTGCCTTGTGAGGGTCTGCTTGGCAGCCTGTCTGAAAATGCATTGGTTCTGTGGTTGTGAGTTAGCTAATTTTAAAGCATTGCTCCATTAGGCAAAAGCTTTTCATGTCTGCCGTTTTTGCTTTGCAAAGTTGCGTATTTGTATAGAGCACAGTCTTTTGTTAAATTTTGTGAGTAGTCCTATGGAAGTGCTATTCTATAAATTCTAAACTTTGCCTTATCTAGAGCATGCTTCAGAGAAAAAAGCTTTTGGTGTTTAAATTATGTCTCAGTTTTCATGTCTGTTGGGGAAAAAGAGAAGATACACTGTGTCTGGCCCTGACAAAGCATATTTCATCACACTGCTATTATTTCTGTGCAGGCTTTGAAGAAAAAGGGTAAAAGGTCATTCTTTGTTTGTAACTAAGAAAGATCTTGTCGTTGAAAGTTGTTTTTCTGGTACTTTAGATAGTCTTCTCCTCGTGTCCCAAGTATTTGCTGCTGCTTTCAAGTATAAGTGTGCTCAGAAAGACCACTTTTAAGGAAGGCTGAGCAGTTTAAAAGATGTATCATTTGTCACCTTAATGTTCTCAAAGTAAAATATTTCCATTGTTATGTCAGAAATTACAAAGCAGCAGTATTTATTATTATTATTATATTTGTGTTAAAAGAATGAATGGACTCGATGATTTTTTTATCGAACAACAACATAATAATTCCATAAAAGGTGCTTTGTAAAGGTATAACACTCACTATAAATAATTTGATTTAATACGTTTATTCTAATGTTATTTGGGTGTTTTTTGTAGCCAAATGCCAAATGCCCTCTCTGTAGAAATGAGCTTCGAGTAGAGCACTTGGTGGAATGTCACCTAGAAGAGGAAATAGACTCCAGTAATGGAAAGAGGCCTAATCAGGCATGGATATCCAGTTCAAAGGTACATTCCAGTATGTTATACTTGGCTTTCATTGTGGTTTTGTAGAGCAATCTGTAGAAATTTTATGTAAATATGATGAATGCACTTCACATATGCATAACATACTTCCATTATTTGAAAGTCTGCACAGAATGTCTAGCCATCATAGGAGAAAAATAAAATCTTATCACAAATAAATTTTGCAGCAGGGAAAGAAGGCAAAAGGACCACCAGTTGTAATTTGATGATGGTCATTGTGCAGTACATTATTTGTGCAGCATATGAAACTTCTGGTGAAACTTCTGGTGAAAGACCTGTTGCTTTGCCTTTTGTTTCTGAAAATAGAGTAGTTCTATAACCACTGAAAGTATTCAGCTCTTTATTTACTTTTGGAACTAAAAGTCTAAATAAATTATACTTTCTTAAAACTTGTTTAAATAATATATCTATATTCTTCTCTAGAGGGGAAGAATAAATGGACATCATATGTTCAACATAACACTTGTCAGGTGAACTAGTGAGATATTTTTATTACTTTGCAGACCTGTTTCTCAAGATCTGCCACACGGGGGTTTTTTTTTGGTCTCACTTTCACTGTGCATTCACTGCCAGAAATTAAATCTTCCTCCTTGTGTTGGAAGGTTGACAGAGATGTTTCACCAGATCAAGCTTTAGGGGGTATTAAGGGAACATTAAGGGTAAAAGGAAGTAGTCTTGTGAAAGGAAGAGATAACATAACGATTGCTAAAATGTTTCCCTTTTCTTAGTTAATCACAATGTGAATACCCCACCCCTCAGACAGACCCAAGGTATTGTCAAAAGGAAAAGGGTTAACAAAGGTTCCAGATTTCACAGCCAGGGGCAAAGACTGGGAGGTGGTGTCACACCTGGCGTTCGAGGTGGTCCCAAAAGATAGCAAGAACTTTGAGATCAGGGAATGGTAAATTACTGCCTTGCTATGTAAAGTTAGGAGTGACAAAATTAACTGATCAATCATTTTCCTTACTGTAATATCTTCATTACTATTTTGTATATAAGACCCGGTTTATGTGTCAAAAGGCATACTTAGTTTTGCAAATTATCACCTGGCACCCCTTTTCTATGCAGAACTGGAAAAAAAACCAAACCACAACTATCTTGGCTCTATGTGTTGATTGGATTTTGCACACCTGGTAAAGAGCCTAGTTTTGGGACACCACTTGTGCTTCAAACTTTTTGTTTAGAGACTGCATTTCTGAAACATTACATTTTTAATTTTAGTTAATAATGATGTTATTGTTCTTTCAACAGATGATTATAAACTGATACCCTAAAAATCTTTTTGTGGTGACCTAAGAACTAATTTAGGACATTGTATTCCAGAATAAATTTAAGTGGTTTTGTTGGTGGTGGTGGTTTGGGTTTGTTTTTGTTTGTTTGGATTTGGTTTTGGTTGAGGTTTTTGTTGTGTGGGTGCTGTTTTTTCTGCCTCAGCTCTGATTGTCAGTCCAAGGGGACTTGTTGACTCCTGACAGTGGGAAGTATGTCCGGGAAAAGGTTTGCGAGTCCTCTTCCCCAAAACAGCATCAATCGCCTTGTAGTTCGTGACATTAAAAGTGCTCAACCCTTAGTTTCCTTTTGAAGCTAAAATAAATCCTACCCACAGAATTTAAGATTATTTCCTTTAAAGGGTATTACTGAGCAGTGATTTCTCAATGGATGTGAATTTTATCAAAGCACTAGTAGGCGTGGAATCCAACCAACTCAGAATAAGCTACATAAATCTTCATTTCATTTCAGATAAATGCTCTCATGCATGCTTTGATAGAACTGCGGAGGGATAATCCAAGTGCTAAATCTCTGGTTGTTTCTCAGTTCACAACTTTCCTGTCACTGATAGAGCATCCCTTGAAGTAAGTAGAACAATTGTAATTTTTAATAAACATGCTTTTATGGTGTTATAGAAAGATCTCACAAATAATATAGTATCCTTTTGATATTTGAGAAGAGGAAGAAATTATTTAAATACTTTGTTTAGTGGAATAAATGATGAATCTCAGTCATGGTATTTGTAATGTATCATGTGTTAAACACTGAGTTTTAAATATACCTTTCAAAGTAGAGGTCAGGATTTTAATGCATTTATTTCTGGTTGTCACCGAAAATGAATTGTTGGATTGAACATTTTTACTGTCTCTTCAGAGAGTCGGGGTTTGTGTTTACTCGTTTGGATGGGTCGATGGCACAGAAGAAAAGAGTGGAAGCAGTTCAGAGTTTCCAAAGCAGCCAAGCAGGATCCCCAACTGTAATGCTTTTGTCTCTGAAAGCAGGTGGAGTTGGATTAAATCTGACAGCAGCTTCCCGAGTGTTTTTAATGGATCCTGTGAGTAATGAGTTGTTCATATGATCTAGTTTAATCTAGGCGAAGCTCCTTTGGTGTAAGAGCTAGAAGGAAGGCCCCTCTGAGATTGAAGGACAGTGATGAGTATCTGTTAAAGGGCAAATACGGTCTTTCTTCATTTGTTTCCCTGGCGAGTCTTTGTTGTAACACAATGTTTTTGTGCTGTTCATTTATTTACTGTAAACAGAAAAAAAAATCCAGTAGGGCTATTAATGTGGTGTGACATCTTACAGAGTAACATTTGATGTCTGTTTTTTCTTTCTTATACTTTTGAATGTGGTTTTCTGTTTATTGCATTTAATAACTTCAAAAGACATTAGATGGAATTTCAGGAACAGGGTTGTTGGTGTGGTTTTGTTGTTTTATTTTGTGGTTGTTTTGTTTTGTTTTCCTGTGTTATTATGCAGTGTTATTCTTGTTATTTTTGTAAATTTATTTATAAAGCCACTAGTCTGAGGTTGCTCTTTATAGTTATAGGAGCCTGAGAAAGATGACGATATCTAAATTTAGGAAGTTTTTTTTCTTTCGCTAGAGCACTCAGGAATACAGAATTATTTGGAAGGGATAAAAATGTAAATTACATTTATTGATACCAAAATGGTTCTTAACAAAATCGGTCCATGTCTTCTGTCATTGTACAAAACCAAAACTTTCCTACTATTTACTTCTCTGCTCTGCAGTCCTATTCTTTTGGCAGTTGGAAACTAAAATAAATTCTGCAGAGTGTGCACTTGAAAACAAAACCTAAGTAAATGAAAATCATAATGTAACTTAGATCTTGGGCATCTGGTAACAGCAATAGTTAAAAAAAAAAGTACTAGCCTAGCTTAGACATCAGGTTAGTGATAACAAAAGCATGAAGACAAAAGCTATTTATTTAATAAACTAAATTAACTGAATTAAATATGACAGTGTGAAGAAATTACTTTGGAAAAAGGCTTTTCATGAATTGTGGTATAACTTCAGAAGTATTGTTTCTGTACGAGTTGCACTGAATAGTTCAGTTGCAAGAGACCTACAACATCATCTAGTCTAACTGCCTTAAAACAAAACCCAACAACAACAAATCCCACAATTGTCTGAATAAGAAAGCTTGTGGAAAGTATAAGAGAATTTTTGTTCTCTGTGAAAATAATTTGAGTTATAATGTGTATGCTGTCCTGCGGCAAGCAGTTTCAAGAAAATAAGCTAAGCATTGTTAACACTGAGTCATCTTACGGTAGATCGTTACACCTCACAAATCAGAGCCAAATATAATCACAGCCTTTATACACCACTGAACAACTTCTCATCCTGCTGGTAACCATTCTGTGATGGTAACCATCCAAAGTGGTGGTAGTGGTTCACTACTTGTATTTGATGAAGGGGCCATGGGACCACGTGATCCTTTATAATCTCACTTTTGTATGTTCAGGGCTGAATGAGATTCGGTCATGCGTTAGCATTCCTTGAAGTGAATGAGTAGCAATAATAGGATTTAAGAATCAGAAATACCTCTGGAGACAGTGGAGTGACCAGTTTTTCTATTCAAATTCTATAGATTTGTTCTAGAACTGTAGCTTAGAGGTCTGCATTCTTCAGCTGAGAGGTGTTATACCACATGCAAGGGAGGAACATGCATCCAACTGTAAATTTCCACTTTCTCTCCCCCCACCTCCTGCCTTTTTTTAATTACTATTTATTTAATTATTTGTTAAAATACAGCAGTATCTGCTGAATTCTCACCTTTAGGAAGAAATACAGACCTTTAATGTAAGAGTATTACAAGTAAACAGATGTTTCTCTGAGGCTCAAGTTTCTTTATATTTTCTCATCTAAAATAAAGTATCCTTTGTATACGATATTGCAGAAAGGCATAGAGGTATTGCAATTTAGTTTTCATTTGCTGGACTGATGAGAAAAGAGTGAGAGAGTACACTTACGTCCTCCTTGACTACAGCAAAGATAGAAAGGAACATGCCTGTGCATATTTGGACTAGGTCTTTCCTCAAGACTTAACCTTGTTTGTACAGTCAGACTAGTATTAGAACAGTTTGCCGTACGTATCTTGCGAGATACGTTCATCTTGCAGTGACAGATACATAATTTGTGGCATGTCTGCGTTTTCTCAGATTGGAGAAACAAGAGTTGTTTGGTTTTTATCTTGCAGCTCGATGTTGTGTGTTTAGGTATCAAAGGTTCTTAGAAGCAAAAACTAACTTTTTGTTCTAGCCAACTGCTGTGTTTTATTCCCTTCCACGGAATAGAGTCATTAAGAGTTCCTAGATAACTTTCACTGTGTGGGTGACATGGTACGGTGAGATCATTGGACAAGACTTGCTTATTACAGACAGAACATTATTACTTCTTGGGTAGATTTAGCTATGTATTCTCTGAGAACTAGTAGCACTACACCTTTAGATAGAATAAAAGTGCTGGAAAAATCCACAGCGCAGACTTGGCATTTCACAAATCCTTATATTTTGTGTTCTATCCTAAGCGTAAGCTGGAAAGTTATACTACTGTTTTGTGTTCAGCACGTTTCTTGTTTACCTAACGGTGATTATTGCATATACTAATGGAAGTATACCTGGGCTTTCTTAACAGTCAGGAGACTTCGCCTACTGATAAATAATTGCCCGTGTTCAGCTGGTTTAGATTTTGCTATCAGGAAGAGGGTACTGAAGCAGTTAGTATATGCAGTATTTATTTTGGAATTAGTTCCAGGTTCTTTTATAATCTCCTAGAATCCTGGCAAACTTAATTTTTAAAGCATTTGCCTGAATTTCCTGCTTTTTATGAATATATAATGAGAAGTTCTCAAAGCTTTCTTTATGGTGGAATACGTAATGAATGAGACTTCACATTGGGAGTAATTAACCTGCAAGCAATATTTGTTTAAGAGGTCATGGCACAATAACTTCTTTGTGATTTCATCTGCATCTTACTATGTATTTTGATGAGAGGTTATTTTAACTTTTTCATTACTGCTACTGATAGGCCTGGAATCCTGCTGCAGAAGACCAGTGTTTTGACAGGTGTCACAGGCTGGGTCAGAAGCATGATGTTGTTATAACTAAGGTGAGTTGGGAGATGATCTTTTTAAACAGTTTTCTGGTTATGAAAAAATAAGTAATTTTCCAAAAGCTTAACTGCATCTTTAAAAGAAACTGTGACTTCATATGTCTCAGCAATAAAGTTAAATCATGGTGTGATTTTTGAAGTGTGGGCTTTTTATTATAAGATTTTATGAAATGTAACTTCTTTCCTGTGAAATAATAATTTTAGAAATTGGATATCCCTGTTGAGCTAATTTGAGTTACTAAGATGGGGTAGTATTGCTGTTGCCTACCCTTACAGTTTATTGTCTTGAAGGTATGTAGAATGCTTTTGCTTTTGTCATAGCAGCTTGTTTAGCTGTGGAAGAGCAGCTGGTCTGTCTCATTAATACCCAGTTCCAAAAATACTACTTAGGAAACCAAAGACAACTTCTCTTCTGATAAAAGCAGCAAGGAAGAGAGAGATATTCTTCCAACAAGTGGTGTTTGTTGGTTTTTTTTTTAAGGCAAAAAAAAAAAAACAATGCCAAAACTTTTCCTCCAACTACTTTATAACACTTCCTTCTTGTACTTTCTTTGTAAAATAATAATGAAATAATGTAACTGCTTTAGGCTACTCAGCTTTTTAATATTTTTTTCCCCAGAGTACCTGAATTTCTCATCCTAGACTTTGTGGTATTAGTTGTTTGGGTTTTTTTTCCTCCCCCCAAATGAATGCTTTCATTTCAGTGGGGTTTTCTTTGTATTTCAGTTCATTGTGAAGGATTCAGTAGAAGAAAATATGCTGAAAATTCAGAACAAGAAGAGGGAACTTGCAGCAGGAGCACTTGCTACCAAAAAGCCTTCAGCAAGTGAAGTAAAACAAACCAAAATTAATGAAATTAAGGCTCTAATTGATTTATAGCTTGAAATGGTGGTATTTTGAATAAATAATATATTTAATATTTCAGTTAATATTGGTCTTCAAGTTACATGCATCATGCTAACTTTTAGTTTTGCTGTCTTTCTGGTCAAAATATAAATGCTTCAAAGAAATAATAAGAACTAATTTGCTCCTCAGTGTTAATTTAGAAAGTCACCAACTTGTTTTGCGCTCCTGAAATATTCCAGTGCTCATTTCTTATTATGTACAATGCATAAAATACATACATAAGATCCATCAAAGCAGAAACATGCGTTCTAACTTGCAAGAATTTGATCTTCTTTGAGGTGAAAAGGTAACAAAAATTAAATAGCATGTGTTTTGTCCTTCAGACAAAACTAAAGAAATTAATTAGCTTCATGTTTAAAGCTCTGTGTTTCTGATAACCAAACAGATCATCAGGACTGTATTGTTTCAAAATAGGTGGTCAGTGATCGCTTTATAAGGATTTCTTACTTTTGCAGATGACATTCAAAGACTTTATTTTTTTTACTATTTCTGAATAATACAGGGAGTTAATTTTTACTAGCTCCTGGGAAGTAATCAACACAGGAAGTCCTTAAATTTGTAAACCACTTTCTTTTAATGTTTTACTTCCCTTAAACAGAATTCCACTGATTTTTGTAAAGGTAAAGGTTTTTGTGATAGGGATAAAATGTTGGAATCATAGGCTTGTATTGATAACATGCTTTCTAAGAATTTCTGTACATGCTTTTAACAATAATACTGTGCTGTATGCACAGCAGAATGTGACACACTTGCTTGTCAGTGAATCAGCCCTTGCAAAATAAACAACAATTATTTTAATAGCTGACAGCTTTCTGACAGCTTTCTTGCACTGCTAAGTGCTTTTGCAGAACGCATCGCATTCTGCAGATGTGTTTTAATGGGAGGCTGATCTGCATGCATCTTGATTTACAGAGAAAGAACTTCATAAACTACTCACAGTCATGGTATTGCCAAGTAATAAATAGCACTGAAAAATGTCAGTTGGGTATTAGTTGGATATTCTTGTCTGTCCTCCTGTCTCTTTCCATTTGATTTTGGTCTTCTGATAGGTGTTGTTCTTAACGTTATGCTGCTTTCCCTGTAATGCTCAGACTTGGAGTTGGAGGCAGAGACTACTCTGTTTCAGTCCTGTTTAGATTTGGGAAGTGCATTTGGCAGCAGAGAGATGGAACCTGAGTTGCTTTTAATGCCTTTCACCTTTTCTTATCTCTTTGAATACCTGCAAGCTAATTATAAGATGAATTGCAAACACAGGAAATGGGAAAGAACTGAGAAATAAAGGGAAAATGTCTGCTATTTGGAGAAACGCTGAGTCAATGGAAGGAGTCAGAAAGGAACTAAAAATATGTAATATAACAAGCTGATACAGTTTTTGAGGAGCCAGCATCTTAGTTACGGAGAAAAGTGTGTTTTAAGTCTGACAGAGAAAGAAAAAAAAAAAGACTGGTTGTCACTGGAAAGCTGTGACAGAAAGAAAACACAGCTGCTACACCTCATTCTTTTTTTTTTTTAATTGCATAGAGTTAATGTAAATTAAACATTCTTTCGGTTTTTGTGATTCAGATTCTGATGTTTAATCGGGAGAAATTATTCCCAATTATGAATGAGAGATCTGACTTTGTGTCATTCTTTCCAAGTTAAAATTCCATGAGGAAGAGACAGATGTCAGTGGTGAGTCATGCTAAATCATTGCTTGGGTTAAAATATGCTGACATTTTGCAGAGTAGTTTGAGTTAGGATTATGAAAACAATTACTAATATTGTTTTTCCCCTACTAGCTGATGGTTTCCTATGTTCCAAAGCCAAATAAAAGCTTACTGGCATTAGCATTAAGGTCTCTCCTAAGAAAGCCATTAAAATATGAGAGAACAGCTGAAGGTGAAAGCTGAGAACAGAAATGTCCTGTCTGATTTGATGGAGCTTTTTATTTACTCAGATGGCTAAAAATCATGGTGTTCGGGTTGTTTAGGGCTTCTTTTTGCTGTTCAGGATCTTCAAGTAGTCTTTGGCTATTAGTATTCTCTTTCTTGGAGTTAGTAGTTTTAACATTCTGGGTTTGGTAGTTTGTTTTTTGTTTGGTTGGTCGTGGCTGGTTGATTTGGTTTGTTGTTTGATGTTTTGGTAGGTTGTTGGGTTTTTTTTTCCTGTTTGTTTTGGCTTATGTTTTTTTACCCCTTACATAAAAAGATGTAAATGAAAACCAGAAAACTTTGCTCTGAGTTGTCACCATCTAAGAATACCTTAGATTAAATGCTTTTTAAAGGCAAATGGAGTTCCACCACTCAAGTTGCAATTTAAGCAGGTCAATGATTTTGACTAATGATGTTTTGAGTATAGTGCTTTATCTGTTACTGCTTTGAGTACCTACAGCTCAGAGCAGAAAATTTTTGATGTATCAAGCAATGCTATTATGAAGGATAAAAATGGATTTCTATTTTTCTGCAAATGCTGCCTGCAGTAATTATGTAGGAAATAGTGGCAGATAATGACATAAAGGTCACTTTATTGACAAAAGGCTGCATAGAGTTTGGTATAGATGTCATACCTTTTGCTTTCCTGGGTGGGTAAACACTTGACCACAGTATGTATCACAGAGGCTAGGACGGAATGGTTTTATAGGTTTTCTTTCTTTACTAGCAATTTGTTAACCCAAACCATGCAGGTTTTCATCTTACTCAGCATCTCTCCTTATCTTGTATTACTGTAACAAAACTTACATACTAAACCAAACTTTCAGGTTGGAGTAGAATTGCGCTCTTACACTTTCAGTTCTCTTCAGCTAAGTTTGAAAAGAAGTAACATGCCTATTCTTGAGTATGAATATAGACAAGAGGAGCAAAACCTAAAGACTGTTCAGCTGTCTTAAAAAGAGTAGTTTACCATTTTCCATAGAGTATTTTGTGAGCATGCACAACTCCAGTGTTTGTACTTGTTGGATAAAGTATACTTTTGTCACTAGAGACTGTAACTAGTAATCCCTCTTGCGTCCACACAACTTCAAATTTATCTGTTAAAAACAACCAACAACAACAAACCCCAACACACAAACAAACAAAAACCCACAAAACACAAAAACAACAACAAAAAAAACCCCAACCCTTCAAAAGAAAAACCCTCACAGGAAAGGGCTAGTTACAACTGGAAGTTCAAATGCTATGTACTTTTAAGTAGTTACAAGCTACTTTGGTTTGGACCTTATCTTTAGCTCTTTTGCTCAATGATGACCATGGAATCTTAGAGCAATTAAGTAGTGAAAACAAGTTTACAACAAGCTAACTCTCATACCCAGATTATGTCTTCTGCTTTACCAGCAAATGGTGAGAGCTTGTTGATTGTTAATTTTATCTCAAGGCTAAAAGTTTAGCACCATCCCTAGCTTCCTGACAAAAATCCTCCTTTAATTGGAAATAATACTTTCTTAGTGGTTTTGGACTAGTATGTTGTATTGCTGTCAAAGACAGAACACTAAGTAAAATGCTCTGCTTAGACTTTTGGCTAAAGGATGTATCTGAATGTTAGTACAGATAACAGCCAATCTGTCTGTTTTCAGCATGCTTTTATCATTGTGGTATTTTTACTGCTTTTCCACATGTCTTAGAATGCAGCGTGTAGCCTGAATGTGGCAAAAAAAAAAGCACTTTCTTTACTGTCTGCACACATGGAAAGAGCAGCTTTCCCAATCAGGGTAGGTACAGTTACTTAGGCAGCTAGGTAGCCCTTCTTTGCCACAATAGCATTACCATTGTGTTTAAAAACAAGTTCACAGTGTACAGGCCTTGCATTAGGGATGGTCTTTCTTTAGTCACCCAAAGAAAGACTCCCTCTTTCCAAGCTCCATGTTGCTTATGTGAGTAGCATCAAGCAGGTACTTTCTTCAGTGCCCTGGCCTATACATAGGGTAAGTTAATAAGGGGAATCATCCTAAACAGCTCCCTGGCAAATGACTATATACTCTCTAAATAATTACCAAACTAAAAGCTGGACACTTGCTAATGACAGCTAGAGCAGCATTAGCAAAGCTTAAGGGTTACACTTGCCAAATTTTTTAGACTGCTTCAGAGCTCCCTTTTTTTTTTTTTTTTTTCAATTGCTCAAGAGTTTAGGGAAGCCAGAAATGCATGACAACTTTTTATTTTTGTATCAAGTGCAACATTGCAAGTAACAGATAAAACTCAGTTTACTAGTCCCATAGTATACAGAACTGAAAAAAATGCATTCTGCCATGCTGTAGGCACTGTGCGTAAGAACCTGGTCAAAACTTCAGTGCAATTGTGACTGGAAGAGCAAAGCAGTGCTATGACTATTACATCTGTTTGTATCCCAGTGTCATTAATACATTTATGGTAAAGCAGAATGGCTACCACTCTAGTGTATGAGCAATCCCATGAATTAGATTTTACATCTAAAACAGCAAGCAATCAATGCTAATCACCTTAATGAGGTGAGGTAACAAACCCAGTTTCAAGGAATATGTTGAGCCAATTGATCACAACAGAAGAAAATTTAAGCTGAAAATACCTGGTTTTATCTAGTAGGGAGAATTGGGAATTGGCCAGTTATAGGTGGCCCAAGGAATTCTGCTTCCTAGCTTTTGCTCAGTCTTCATCTGTAGCACTGCAGAGGCCTTCAGCCAAGAAGTTTTTCATCAAGCTACTAGCAAGTGTAACTGACCAACATCTACACCTTTCTAGCTGTTAGTTCTGGAACAAGTCCTTGCATCACCACTGTTTGAGACAGGCATTTCTACTGAAGGTAGGTATCGAGTTTCTTCTTGATGTTGTCAAAGGAATCCTCTCCCATGTAGTCAGCTTGGCCCTGTTCCCACCGTTCCTTGCGTTCTTCTGAAGATACAGTTGGCAATACTGGTGATGATGCTGATACCGATATGTGGGACATTGCCTCTGTAACCTCTGCCTAAAAGGAAAGGCAGAGTGAAAATATAGAAATACTTTGCATAAAGTGAGCAACAGGCCATAGAATGGGACCGTGAAGTAGATGTTCTCATGCGCAGCAGCAAGCATTGCCAATGGACAGGGATTGTGCAGCTTTCCTAGCAAAATAACAAAGCAGAGTTACAGAAGTTAGCAGGGAGGGGGGGAGGGAAAAAAAAAAAGTTTAAGTTCTTCGTACCTCTCTACAGAAGCCACAAGAGAAAGCCAGAGTATAGACCAAGCCCGATAGCTGCAAATAGTTTGTTAGAAAGATATAAGATTAACAGGAGAAAGCACATCTTATGAGATCTGTAACTTTGGTCTTGGAAAGTTTGAGAACTTAAACTGGCCCATGTACTAAGCTAAGACTATCAAGTCTGTTGTCAGATGCAAGCTACTGAACTCTGAATGAAAACTGGAGTTAGAAGCATTACTTAGGATCTGATAAGTATTGAGGTTGATTAATCACTGCCAGTCTACATAAGCAGTCATTCTCTAGCTATCCTAAGCTTACCTAGTTACCTTTCACTGTGCAAGGTCTGCATATATGTATTGCATGCTCAACTGAGGTTCTCTTCTGCTTGAGAACTTTATCAGCTGCAAGACATTAAGAGTTAGGGCCCTTCTCTGTATTAGCTACTTTATTTTAGGCAAGCAGACAGTTATGTTCGAGACCACTATAGCATGCTTCTCTTCTGTAGAATTATTCATTCCAAGCTTAACAGAATAAAACCAAAAAAAGCCCTGCATCCCACAAACTAAACCACATCCATGCTTTGAAGCAGAGGGGAAACTGGTGGAATGGTAAAGAACCCTACTTAGGTAGTTTGTACAAGCATATTAAAACACATACCATGTTTACACCTGTAGTATTTTCTTTAACAATTCCATGCTGTTCTAGTAATGGTAAAACATTAGCTGTGTAGGTATCCCACCACATGTTGAGGAATTCTGGGTGAACTATTTTAGGGTCGTCCATGTTGCCTTTTATGCTTTTTGTTCTGGAGTCATACGTATAGTTCCATGGCTTTGAGCTTCCCAGGAAATGCACCACTTTAGTATTTGCACCAAACCTGTTGGACAGAAAAAGTTAGGACCCGCAGTTTGTGTAGGTGCCTAGAAAACAAGAATTTTGACTGGCAGACATACATTTTTTTTTTTAACCTGCAGTTTCTGTAGGCGTCCAGAAAACAGAAATACGAACATATTTAGGAGGCTAAACACTAAATGATCAAACTGCCAATGCCTACTGGGACTGAAAGCATCACTATACAACAGAAAGAAATGCAAATGGAATTCTACGTTACACTAGTCAGAATACAGCCAAAACCTAATGGTCCGGGCTATTCAAGTACTTACAGCCAACTCAAGTCTTTAGGTAGAGTGATGTCCATAGCTCAGCAGAGAGCAGTCTCAAGCAGCCGTTGCAATCGGAACTAGTTTTAAAAGTGAAAAAGATTCTACTCCAAAGTCAGTGATCCAGTTAGTTAGGCATTACAAGCATTAGGTAGAAAAGGGTGAGTGTTAGAGGTACCCTTTCAATTTATACCCCTATAGAAAAGGATCATTGGAAGGCTCCGCTGCAAGAAAACTGTCGCTGCAAAATAGTAGCTTCGTATAACCTAGGCATTTCATAGGGCTTCCAATGTTGGTGCAGCAGGGTCTTGCTAGACAACCAACCATTATTTTCTAAATAACCTTAGTTTAGCTGTGGGTGGGTTTTGTGGTGGTGTGTTGGTGTCTGTTTGGTTTTGGTGATTTTTGTTGTTGTTGTGCTTTCTTTTGAGGGGGTGGAGGTGTGTTTTGTTGTTGTGGTTTGGTTTGTTTTGGTGGTTGTTTTGCTTTTTTTCTTAATTTAACTGCATTTTCAATATGGACTGCTGGCCTTGTCCCAAATGTTATCAGTTACATTCTTTGATATTAAGAGAGGAGATGCACCCCTTCTGAAGTAAATAACATTATAAAAGAGATGGCATTCAAGCCATCCATTTTTAGTTCCAGAACTAGAGTTCATCTTGAATCAGTATTGTCAGCAAGCAATACCAATATCCCTATTGACAGCAACTGTCTCACCTAGTTCAGTTTGTATCATGTTAGGATTTCTTCTCAACATAATGTTTAAAATTATAATAATGACTGACTAGTTTGTCTAACATTTTGTTAAGCACATCCTTTGACCGGGACTCAGGTGTTCAAGGAGTTTTACAAATGTGGCCTTTTTAAAAAACTTCAGAATACTCAAAGCAAGGCAGTATGCATCAAGTGGTGGGTTTTACACTATTGTAAGATCTTTGACTGTATTTCAATATTGATGTTCAATGTTTTGAATACAAGTGATCTTACTGCAGAATGAAAACTTGCCTGTGTGGAACAAGGTCAAATACCTGCACTAATTGCCGGAAAAAAACCAAAGAAAACTGTCATAGAAGAGGCTAGCTTCCAGGCTTCAACTTTAAACTCCATATGTCAAGATTTGGTATAAGAGGATTACCTTAGTTTTATTACCTGTCACAGCACTACTTAACAGCCTGAGTTTTCTTCATCTTGGGCTGCTTTTGTTCTGAGGAAAACTGTCATTCTTTAAAAATCAAGGCTGTTTAAGCTAAACAATGACTAAGAGGTGATACTTGCTGTAAATGGAGAAGTGTATTCTTAGTATTCAGTCCACTTAAGACCTGTACTATAGTTGACAGATGCCAAGCATCTACAGTGTTTTCAGTATCTGCTTTCTAGATCTGCAATACTTTCTTTTAACATTTGAGCTCAACTGTTAGGAAGCTTTATGGCCACACTGGCCTCAGCAACTAATCTGTCTTTCCCCATCTCTCAGAAAAGTCCTTCATCCATGTTTTGAAGTTGGAGAGCATTTGTCATGAATTGGCATTTTCCTTTGGAAAAAGGATTACTGAGACTGCTGTGAAATCTAGTCTCGCTGTACAAAGCTGTGAAAAACTTAGCTATTGATGTCAGTAGGTTTAAATTTCACTTTATTTCAACTGTTGATTCTCAGGAGTGTAGCAGCTGATCTAACCAAGGGAAATTGTTCTACCTATTGAGCAGGGCATTCTACTTCAAAGGTCTGTAGTTCCAGCATTCTACTTTAAAAGGTCTGCTGAATTCAGTTAGGCAATTGATTCAGTCAGTTAAATGGAATTTTTGTCAGGAGCCCTCAAATCCAAATAGTCTTTTGTGGAAACAAGGTCATTTGTAAATTTAACATCATGTAACTAACAAGCAGACAGACATAGAAACAGGACATATTTCACAATAGCTGTTAATTAGCTTATCAAATTCTATACAACTACTTAGTCATTCTTAGACTTGCATATGTTTCTTTAAATAAGTGTTCCACTTTTAGCACGACAGGATTTCAGATGGAATTCTGATCACAAGACATAGTTGGATCTTGAGCCAGCAACAGTCCTGCTTATGCTAGCTGCTGCTTTAGACACTAGTAACCTGATGTCATTCAGAGATCAGATTGTTTTTATGCAATTGGTACTTCCCCTCCCCCCACTTTGCAGTTCTTAGTAGGAGTCTGTATAACACTTCACCTTCCCATACTTTCCCCTTCCTCCTCTGTTTATTATAACACATTAATTATATGTATTATATACTGATACATTATAACAGTAACTGATGCTGACATACGGTTTATTTGCATGACAAATGTAATGCTTCTTGTTAGGGGAGGATACAGTTTTCCTTACACAGCAAAACGTGCAATGGTATGGTGGTTGGCCATAGTCTTTATTTCATCTTGCTATTACTTAAGGAACTGTTGTGAGATAGAGAAAGACGGTTGGGAGACAATTCTAGCTTTATGCAAGTCTTTGTTCACCATATTTATTTGAATGGTAGAGGTTGATAACTACTGGTTGTTAAATACCTTAAGTAATTTGAATGAGGAAAGGGCAAGTTGACTAGGTGGGAACAATACCACCAGTGACATGCTGAAGTTCAGTTCAAGCTGATCAAGAGCAGTAGCCTTTGGTTAGAGGAGCGGTTCTTCCTTTGTGAGTGACCTGTCAAATATGCTTACTCTAAATCTCATTTATCATGAGAATTCATTTAACTTTTTTTTTTTAAGAGAGGAAACTATTATACCTTCACATTGTGCCTGTTCATTCTGTTACAAGAGATTAGTTTATATAAACTCTGAAAATCATCTTAGAATTTGGAACTTACGCTTTAAATGCTGGAAGGTAGGAATAGACAGAAGTGCTGCTCAGATTATAAATAAATGGTAGATGTTTGCTCAAGTCTGTTGTTGCCCAGCTGCTGAAGAAGGTGTTTAGTAACCCCTGATCTGCACCTGAAAGACAAACCATTAATAGGCTACAAGCACCACATAGCCGTTTTAAGATCTTTTTCAACTGCTTCACTTATTAAGAGTTGGTAACGCAGTTGTAATGTCCAATAGGAGTTTGGTACAGAGCACAAGACTTCTGTTTGTGAACAACACTGTGCAGCCTTTGAAAAATAATAATAATGCAGAGAATGAGAAAGATAGTATGTGTGTGTCTACTTTTGCTAAAAGATGGCAAGCTGCTCACAAACCCTGCCACTGAATCTCTTTTACAGCTTAAGTTCAAGCTGTAAAGACAGCAAAAAACAGGACTTGACAATGGAGAACCGTTCAGCTTCAGGAAAACTGTAGCTCAGATGATCAAAGGCCAACAATTCGTTTTATTACTTGTGCTTACAGATGCATGGCCAACAGCACCACAGTCAGTGGTCTCCTAGAGCTGCAGTCCTGGATGCATCTACCTACGTTGGGAGCCGATAAGGAAAGGACATGTAGTCTTGGTGACAACTCCAGTAAAACTTCCTCAAATCCCATAACAGGCAATAGGCATTCTTAGCTCAGTACTAAAAAGCTGATGATTAACCTCTAGGTGAGGATAACAGCCTAAGTTACGGGCAGAGCTACCATGTTGGGAGGGGATCACCTCTTAGTTTGCAAGTAGAGGTTATAGTGAGGTCAAATGGGCCTGAAGTTGCTTGGTATGTCAGTAGTAGACTAGATTTAAAAAAAAAAAAAGGCAGACTAGTCTAAGCAGTTACTGAGAAGTAAAAACTACTTATTTATATCCATTAATTTCTTATTGCAGCAAATATACTCAGTCCATAAGTGCTAATAGTTCCTCTTATGAAGGAGGTTGAATAAAGTCCCTCAACTTTCATTTGTGGCCTTCACCTGTAACTGCATTCACAAGTAGCATTGCTAAAGAGTAGGTAAATGGCTAGTTTAGTTAGAAGAGAAACAATGTTTTATGTTACTCTTTGATTTTTCTGAAGCACTCAGTTTCTGCTGCCCTAGGAAAGGTTTGTGGGTCTTTTTAATTGGCCTATGATTAGATTTAGGGCAGTACTAAGGTTTAAACACTCACTGCTGTTTGAGCAGAATTTGCTTTTTGCAATTGAAGTATCTGAACACTGGGCATAAACTTAAGATGTACAGACAGTACACTGACAAATGTACATTCTAAGTATCCTGTTACAGCTGTCAGCGTACACACAGATTAGAGTGAAGAACTGCTTAGAGACTCAGTCCAAACCTCTCGCCTCTCAACCCATAAAGGAAGGAAAGCACTTTAAGAAGTTGTGCCCATCACAAGGTAACAGAGTCAAAGAAATCAGACAAGTCCCCCTGGTCTTTTCTCAGCTATGTTTTATTTTAACTTCTAACTTAATGGTGTGTTAAGAATGTGTTTGTTAACAGTAAGATCATCTAAAAGAGAAGAATGTCTGGGTTGCCCTCTCAGAACAGACAACTCATAACTAAAAGCACAACAAAAATATATTTAACTGACTCTGTGGGACTTTCCCCTCACCAGACTGTATTACATACTCTGCTT
>VWZY01003719.1:2655-14607 GCA_013399075.1 Chloroceryle aenea | reverse complement strand
CTTCCCCCCCCATCTCCTTTGTATTGTGTTAGAATGGAGCAAAAAAAGCATCATTCCTTCTGGTTTCCATGTTAAAATCAAACAATCAAAAGAAAAGACCAAAGCCAACTAGGTTTGTTGTCAGTGTTAAGCCTGAAAGTCTGTCAGAGACTGCGTGCAGTCTGTGTGCACTCTTGTGTATACACCTGTTACGCATACTTGTTTGAGATTTTTCCATTGTTTTAGGTTGAAAAGGCTGTAAATTCTATGGTTACCTTCTGCGACTGATTGCACATACATCCATGACCTTGCGCTGACTGGTTGCACTGCTTTCCTCACAATCTGGAGGGGAAAAGTCACAGGAAGAAGCTGAGAGAGAATCAGGTCTCTCATTGGCTTACAGATCAAATAGAAGAAAAGATCATGTGACACGAGGATAGAATGATAAAAGCCCCCAGACAAAAAGAGGAATGCTTGGAACAAGCTCCCATGAGATGAGGACTAAGATGAGAAAGCTTCTAGGCGTAGGACAGGCTGAGCAAAAAAACAAGCTTGGCCACAATTATAAGAGCATAAATTTAAGACTAGGTGAAAGATAAGTATGTGAGGACGGGAACTAGCCAGTGAAACTGTGTTACTTGTCAGCACACCATAGGACTTGATAAGAATCTGATGAGGAGGAAGACAGAGTAGATTTTGCTAAAATAGGAATAGATTTTACTTTAGCACTCAGAAAAAATGCATGATCGCTGCATAGCAGTTCATTAGGTTGAATACTGGCATGCTAAATGAGGTGCAAGTCCTATGAAAATTAGCCTGTTCTGCAATTAAAAACTTATATTGCAACACATGTCCCAGAAGTCAAGTTACCATTGCACAACATAGAACTTCTACTTTTAATGACTGAGTAATAGTGATATTTTAGTAGGAGCTTGTCTGTAACTTGAGACATTTCTGAACACTAAATACAAAGAAGTAGCTTTGAAATACAGTTAGGATTTACATAGCAGTAATGGAAACTGCTGCCCCTGTTAACTGTACTGTGTTAAGTGTAAACGTCTTTACTTAGACTGAACTTAATTAGCCATTTGCACTTCAGCTGTATCATAATTTTGCAAATGTGCAGAGTGAGTCCGACCATTAAAATAATAAAACATTGTAGGGAGAGTTTCAGAATAAAATATTATTTCTGTCTCTGCAAAATCCAGAGGAGGGAAAAAAAAAAAGAAAACCAGTCAACTCCATGCATTCAGTGCCAAGCTTAAAGCACTGGAATTCAGTTTTTACAACACTGAAACTGAAATAGCAATCTGTCTGGTCAGGAAAGAAACCTCCATGGTGAGGGGTGCAGAGATGGATATATAAAAAGAATATAGCCTGATTCAAGAGTGTACTGAGAGGTGTGATTTCATTTTTGTCCTGCCTTCTCTTTCTTGTCATAAACTTCCCTGATAACTGAAGCTCTTCTGGGTCATCCTCTCTGCTTTTCAAGCCCTTCTCACCTTGACCTTACTCTGATGTTAGACTGGACATCTATTATTCAAGAACATAGAAGAGCCTGCATAGAATTTAAAAATTTAGTACTTTTTTTTTCCTAGTGCTAGGATTTCAATATAATGTAACTTACTCTGTTAGGATGGAAAAGGCTTTGGTGTTTCTGTTTGAATAATCAAAATATCATGCTGTCACTCAAACTTATTTTAACCTTTCACATTCTCCTAACTGTCATTCTCTTTGCCTGTCTCAGAGACAGTTATAGTTTTGGCCTCATCTCCTTCAAAAAATCCCCCTGCTACATAAATATGGTAGTCTTCTGAAAAGCTTGGCTCTATCTTGTAAATGCTCTACTTGCTTGGTGTGTGTTACTTAACAAATGGCAGTGAGCACATCTAGCAGATTAAGGAATTCTTACAATTTCTTATAGCTAATATGTTAAAACAAACTCAAGCAGTGAAGCAGGTAGGTCTCCATTTCTTAGGATTTATATCAACTTTTCATTTGATTCTCGGTGGTCTATAATGCAAACTACTATAGAAGCTTTTCTCCTGGTTGCATGAATAACCTGGCATCTATCAATCTCATCTAAATGCTGAGCCATTTTTCTCATTGGAGAATTAGTTACCTTTGTCATATCAGTCTTTACAACACTGTTAAAAAGTAAGTAACTTTGAGACCTCTCTCCACTTTCTTAAACTTAATGATAAGCTTTAAATGTTATTGGACAGCACAGAACCACTTACAAATGATTTCACAAGCCTCTTCTCCTTTGGCAAATAGGCTAAATGAGGCATGTGTATGCACATTTTTCCCCTAACCTGCCCTCTGCTCCATCTCTGTCTGCTCCCCCCTGCTAGTGATTCTTCTATAGTGGTAGGTCACAAGACCTACTGATTAGGACATGTGGCCAGGATTAGTAAGCAGGGGTTTGTCGTGAGTTCTACTCCTCATCTGCCATGATGCTAAGGGCAGGTAATACAGCTACGTATTTGTTTCCTTTTTATTTTTCAGCTTAGACAGTTGAGTAAAAGCAGTAATCCCATCTATTGTTCTGTATTTGTACAGGGAAGTCATGGTTGTCTATGCAAGTTGAAGGTGATACTGCTGCAGTAAGCTTCTTACTTGCACAAATGCGCTGACTGGAATCTTAAACTCTCACAAAATAGATGGTTTTTACTAAATCATCTTACCATGCATTTCCTTCCTTACTGCAAGAAGTGCTAAAACTCTTAAGACTTGAAACAACTAAGCTGGCAGATGATAGAATTCCCAGAGATGCAAAGTTGTTAAGATGCAGAGATTCTAGTAGGGTTTTACAAAGAAGCGGTAATACTTTCACCAAGTTGGTCAGGTTGGATGGGGCTTTGAGCAACCTCCTGTAGTGGGAGGTGTCCTTGCCCATGGCAGGGGGGTTGGAACTGAATGATCTTGAAGGTTCCTTCCAACCCAGATCAGTCTGTGATTTTAAGTTACTCATATTTACAACAATGCTCTAGTTCCATGCTAGAGTTGTGCTGAATTTCAAGCTAGTACTTCCTCTTGTTTAGGCCATGTAATTAACTTTAGCCTCATGTGAAAATAAAACTGATTAAAAAAAGGATAATATACTGGGAATGCCATTTCTGATATCAGATGGATTCAGTTACCTCCTTTTGGAAAACCGTAGCATCATTAAAGTCAGATGCTTCAACTCGTTTCATAGCTAAAGAAGTATAATAGCATCTAGAATAGAAAATAATAGAATATTTCGTTTGAAAGGGACCTGCAGTTATCATCTGCCTAACCACTAGTCATCAACTGCCTAACCACTTCGGGGCTGACCCAATCTTAAAGCATCTTATTATGGGCATTGTCCAAATGCCTCATAAACCCTGACAGGCTTGGGGCATCAGGCATCTCTTTAGAAAGCCCGTTCCAGTGTTTGACCACCTTCTCAGTAAAGAAATGCTTCATGTCCAGTCCAAACCTCCCCTGGTAGATGCAGCTTTGAACTATTCTCAGGTGTCCTGTCCCTGGATCCTAGGGAGAAGAGATCAGCACCTTCCTTTCCATGTCCTCCTCCTCAGGAAGGTGCAGAGAGTGATGAGTCTCCCCTCAGCCTCCTTCTTTCTGAACTAGACAAACCCAGAGTCCTTGTCTAGGACTAGAATGTTACTAGAGAAGTGATAACAATAATGCTCAGTGATTATAATTGTCAGAAACCTTTATAAACATTTATTCCACATATTTGAGCAGTTAACTAACCCCATTTTTACTGAGAAGATTATAGGGCTCATTTAGCTTAAATGGGAAGACAGTTTGCAGTTTATGCTAGCCTAAAGCAACAGCAGTGTTGTTTGGTAGGTCATTTTAATTGACCTGCAAGGAAGTTTTTTTCAGCATGACACCATCAGTTCAGGCAACATTGGCCTTTCTTATTTGACTTTCTCATATGACTTTCTCAAGGAATTCACAGACCATCAGCAGTACATACAGATCTGTGATGTAACAGCTTCCCCACCTGACTTCACTGACAAGGTCTTGTGCTCATCGGAGCAGAATGATGTGAGCCTAAAGGTACACATTCCTGGGTTCTTGACCTAAGTGTGCTGGAGGGCTAATGATTAAGGTCTTCTTTAAGTGGAGTTTTATTTTAGGATTTTCAGGTTTGCACAATAAAAAGTTCATTTGTCAAGGTTACAAGATGTTGATCAGCAAGCAGTCTTTGCTGTCAAAACTATTGCAGCACAAAATGGTCTGTAGATTTTAAACTACATCTCTGCTAAAATCAGTATTATTCATGAAGGACAGAGGTCTTGTAGTGTTGAAAAATACTTAGGCCGGACAGAAACAGAAATGTATATGGCAAACAGATAAAAGAGTGCTAAGTGAGTAAGCCTTACGAATTCCTTGTTCACACTGATTATATGTTGTGCTGCTGTAAATTCCACTTAAGAGGTGGATGGTTGTTTTTTCTGTTGAAACTGCAGAAAACAACTTCTTACTGTGTCATATTTACAGAAACCGTGTTGACTGTGCTGGGTATGTTTGCTATCGTAAGTGTATCATTCCAATACATATCCCTATGTTAAAAGGCTGATCCTTAAGTTTATTCTTCATCATAGTTACAATAGCTCTCAAATGTAGCTACCTTGCAGTATATTCCATATGAAATGGGTTTCTTAAAAATGTTTTGGGGCTGTATTAGGAAGCTGGGCATAATTAGTTTGACAATGCCTTCTCTTATGAATTGGTCCCTGTATATCAGGTGTGGCTCAATGATAATTTTCTAGCTGCATAGTTAACACAGGCCATAGCATTATTTATCCTGTGCAAACATTGGAACAACATCTCATGCTTTTCTCACTGTACAGTCTGGTTATTTTTTCATTGTCTTTTATCAGGATTTTCATCAATGTTTCCCCACGGCTTCCAGATTGTTCACAATGCAGATGCAGCAGTTCTGTTCACTGGGCTGGGCAACAGCAATCACGTTACCCGTGCCCTACATTCTTTACATTAGTTGTTCATAGGAAGACGAATGTAATTATAGCTAGTTCTAACTGGGGACAGATGGACACTTGGTTGTTTGTTTCAAAACCATGACTGACATAATGAGAAGGCCTAAGCTCCATTTGCTACTTCCTGATGCTTTTACTAGTGACTGTTTATACTTGATGCAGCCTATTGCCTTTGAAGGTCAGTTTGTTATAGCGATTTACAGTGATATAGGTGTTGTGGCTGGCACTTAAGATCTGAAGTAGGTGGGTTTGAGTGGTTTTTGAACCTTAAGAGTTTTTCAGTACTATTTTTGTGGACATAATTTTATTTTCCATAAATGTGAAAAGCATTTAGAAGCCCTGCAATGCTTCTGACAATTAACATTTTATGAAATGAACTCCACAGGTTAATTTTAACATTTTTGTCAGCGCTAAGTATAGGCTACAGATCCTTCCCATTCTGCGTTCCCCAGGATCTTCTGCAGAAACCTTGCTTAAAGTGACAGCCTTACTGTTTCGGGAAAGGTTCAAGGCATCTTTTTTTTGTTAGTTGTGAGGTCCTATATGTTCTTCTAATAATCATTATTTGTAAGGGATGCTTTGAATATTTTAGATCACATAGGGATGACCGATGCAGAGTTTCTGGATTTTATTGCTGTGTTCTCTGCTACAAAAAGCATAAAACTCTCGTAGGCAGGAATTCCCAGCTTATATTTTTTCATAAAAATGTATGTTGTATACCCTTTATGAAAGCTATAGTACAGAATTCTCTGTGACATGACTCTTGCTGGAGAAAAAAACCAAACCAAACAACCAAATAAAACCACCCCACTTTTAGACAAATTGAAAATTATTTTTATTTAAATGTTTAATGGATATAATGGTCTATTTGAGAGATCATAGGATTTAGCCTGTAGTTATTAAGCACTTAACATTTATGTGGCTTAGAGTCAGGAGTCCCATTTGGACAAAGTACAGTATCACTGACATGAATATATGTTGAGAAAATGCATTTCATTTAGTAAAAGGTACGGCAAAGAGTAAGCCTCTCTTTGTGAAGCCAGTAACATTTATGAAAAGCAGGGTACAAAGTTATTTTGGTTCCAGCGTCTCTTTCAGCCCTGGCACATTTAATGTCCATAGCATCACTTAATGTGCTTATTCCTTCTAGTATTTTAGGTATATTTAGAACCACTGGTAGGCATAAAATATTATATGGAAATCTTTAATGAGATCTTTTTGTGATTACTTGTATTGGAGAAGATGGATTTCTGTTATGGAGTAATAGAAATGAAGGAGAATGTGCTGCATTTTCCTTATGAGTACTATTACACATTGGTTTTCTGTTCAGCTTTGTATTACCTCTTAACTGAACTTGGAGAATTAAGACAAATCAAAACTGTGCATTGGTCCAGATAAGAAGTAAAAAAAGATGATTAAGGGAGACAGCAGCAGATGAAATGGTAAGAGAATAAAGGCTGAAAAGAATTTCAGCAGGAGTAGCGATTTGGACCATCTGTGGTAGGCGAAAGGTTTAGGAGATGTCAGATAATTGGTAGGAAAGCTCTTATGCACTGCAGAGTCATGCTGGAGAATGTGGCCATTAAACTATAAAGATAAATGGAGATGGACAGGATCAGAAACTATAGATTACAGTAAGCTTCTTTAAATTTTTCATCTAGCTTTTTAAAAGCTGACCATATGAAAAAAATCTGAGAGAAAAATTTGTATAATGCTTGTCTTGTAACTGCACATCACATCCTTCAAAGATCTTAGTGTCCAAATATATCTTCAGAGCTTGTCATGGTTGTTATGATGAGAGTTTTAGCACTGGTTGCAGTGTAGCGGGAATGAGCTGTGGAATTCCACTTTCTTAAATATGACATCTGTGATAGTGAAACATGACCATGAACAATAAGGCAGGGCATAAGAAACAGCATTTGTAGGTTAAGATAGATTTTATTAGATGAGCTGATTTAGTAGGAGAAAGTAGACATACCTGTGGACACATGAGCCCCTTAGTCTCAAATAAAACCATGAACTCAATAGCCTTAGGGTTTTATGGCATATCTTAACATACCTCCTCATTAACCTCTCTTCCATAGGCAGCAAACAGCCTATTTCTCTTCCCTAACACTGTCTCCTCTCTTACCCGCTAATAACTGCTCTCTTATTTCAAAGCTGTCAGTTATCCTGTCTTTCAGACATGATCTGATAAGCACATAGCACCTATCTATTTTGGACCCGTTGAGTGTTCAAAAGCTTGTCTGTTTTTTTTACAGATATAGCAACCGGTTTATTGCAGTGTAAAACCTCAATCAGCAAGTCTAATGAATAATTTTTGATACATGAGGAAATGAATTAAGAAAAGTGTGAATGCATACTGGACCCAATGGCTTGAAAACAGCAGATTTCACAGGAGTTTTAGTCATTTAAGAGCTATTACATTTTACCTTTGTCTTCAAACCTTGAAATTGTACTGGTTACCAAATAAGGAAGCAGTCCAGAAATGTTGATCTTCATAGTCCCTAACATAGGTATGTTTCACTTTGAACATTGTGAAGTCAAAAGTGTTTCCAGGGTCATGTAACACTTGTGACAGATCTTGATATTTCTCACCCTTTTCTTGTCTCCTTAGGCATATTCAGTGATTCTTAGACCTTTGTCTGTACTCTGGTGAGCTTAGTAGAATAGAAACTTCTATTTGTTGCCTTCCAGTGTACAGTCTTCTGAAATGTGCCAGAATATTGTCCTGGGTTCAATTAAGGTAGGGTTAATTTTCACAAGAATCTGGGAGGGGACACAGCCAGGATAACCAAACTGAACCAGTCAAGGGGTATTCAATACCATACTGATGTCAAGCTCTGTAGATACAGTGGGAGCTCGCCCATAGAAGTGAGTGCAGGGCAGGTAGTGGGTTCCTAGCGGTGAGCAGTTGTGTTATACATCACTCACTTTATATATTATTTCATTATTGTTACTACTGTTGTTTCTTCTCTCGTTCTGTTATTCTACACTCAACCCACGGCATTTTTTTTCCTCACAGTTCTCCTTCATATCCCGTGAAGGTGGGAGTGAGCGAGTGGCCATATGGTGCTCAGTTGCCGTCTGGGCCTAAACCACAACAGATATAACAGGAGTAATCAGTGTAACTTCTACAGCTTTGCTTTCTCTCCTTTGCAACAAGGTTATGGACTACCCCAGCTTTTCTAAAGCTGAGTACTGTTTATTCAGTCACGCCACTGATAGGAGTAAACCTCCTGTAAAACAACAGTTATCCCATTCAACCAAGCAGGTTCTCAGTATTTGTATATCATCTGATACCACCTCCTGACTCCACTGTGGGTGACCCTAGTTCAGTTCTCCAGTAAACTATGAATAAACTTGGACAAGCAAGCATACATGCTCATGTGAGGGCCACCACTGAGGTTGTTCCCAGTCCTTTTTTTGTTGCCAGACCTTTAGTATCAGATCAAACCAGTAAAATGATGCCCCCTCTCCCCTTGGGGTGAATCTTTAAAGGGTGTAAGTAACATTTCCAATGTTGTTTTTCCTCTATGTTTAGTGATAAATGTGTCCTTTATAACATCAAAACAGAAATGTGTGAATATTTTTGTGCCTTCTCGGCATCTGTTATGTTGCTACATTGCAGTCTTAAAGAGCCAGGATGTTAGTAGAGCAGCAGGAATATTTTTAATCTTAGTTTCAAATTTGCCCCAGTTGTAATTACATAAATCTCACCCTACCTTTTGCTCTCACAGTGCCAGCTGAAACTGTCTATTTAGACTTCTCAGAGTTTATTTTCATCAAAGACAGAGAACATACAGCAGACAATACTTTCTGTAGGTTGTGGTCTATCTCCCTGACTTCTTTTATTATAGAATGGAAGAGAGTAGACAGGTCAAACAAAGATGATGCTCAGCTGAACTGAACAGGCCCAAGACTCACTTGGTTGCCAGGCTTGCAGTAGAGTGAAAAACAATTTTTCTGCCTCTACATATTGAGTGAGGATGCAGGAAAAGCTATAAAGGAAAGGGAAATGGTTGAAAGACAAACGTGAGATAGGCCTGGGAAAAGGAGAGGATTTATGGAAACCGAGGAGAGGCTGAAGAAGGCATAGCATAAATAGGAATAAGTGAAATTGAAAGAGAAGAAAGGCTGAAAAGAAATTCAGCTTTAAGGAGTTTTCAGAATTGAAATATTCTGAATGATCTGCCCTAGTTTTGGTCCTGCTCTGGCAGGGGGGTTAGACTTTGTAATCTTTGGAAGTCCCTTCCAACCCCTAACATTCTGTGATTGAAAAGGAAGAGACCTGTAAGAATAAAAATAATGTTTCTTCTGGGGTCTTGTAGGTGAGATGACAGTGATGCAGTGAAGAGGGGAGAGAGAAAATCAGGGACTTCATCCGAGACACTGAGATTAATTTTAAAAAGCCTTCAGTGCTGAGGCTAAGAGAATAGGGAAGGCAAAGAATTGTACGGGAAAGAAGTCTGAGTACAGGCTGGAGTTCTTTATTAGGTAAGGACATTTGGCAGTATCTCTTACATTGTCCTTCCATGTGTATGACCAAAAGAAAAAGAAAACAGTACTTGGATAACATTACCTTTCTTGTTACCAATGGCTGAAATAGCAGAAAACAAGTGTGCCTCTTATCTGGCTGTAAATAATTCTAAAAACCCCTGAAATTTCAGCTTAAATTTTTGCGTTAATTTTCCTGGTCAACCTATGGGCATGCATAGACGTAGTCACTTTTGAAATTGTACTTCTACTGAGGACTAAATAGTTCATTTTTCATTTTGGTGGAGAGCTCATCCTGCATCAAAATCAGTGCTGCCTACAGAACAGTAAGACTTCAGGAAATAAGTGCTTTCAAGACACCCTGTATTTACCGATGGTGTATAAAATCTACCCTAGGAGAGGAATTCCTGTCCATCAGTGTAGAGGAGGAGATACAAACCTGGACAATAGATTTAACCACTCCAGAACCTTCCTTAGCCATTGCTTCTTGTTGGAATGGAAATACTTGCTTTGAGACTTTGAAAGTCTCTTCCACTTTAATACATGTGTCTTGGATTTGGTGCTTCATGTTGACAGATTTCATTAGCTGTGTTCAGCTGATATGTGTTGGCAGATCTCTATTTGTATTGAAGCTCACGTATGATTTTTATGCTAGGCCTGTACAGTCAGTCTCTCCTCATCAATACTTCTCATTTCATGAGCAAAGATTTGTGTACAACTATAATTAAGAATGGATGGGGAAAGCACTGTTAATGAAGGTGAATTATCTTTGGAATCTTTCTTTCTTTGCTGCTTTGTGAAGTTTTTGTAAAAAAAAAAAGTAATTTCATTTTGCCTTGAAGAGTATTCACTGTTCTTCCTTTTCTTTTAAATACTGACCACTGTGAATTCTGTATTGTGCAAGATTTGGTTAAAGTATCTGATATAACTTAATGTTGTTAGATTTGAAAAGTACTGCACAGAAGAGGAACTGTGCTAAAACCACATGCTGTTGTGTATTTTCAGTCTTGACTTTCTCTGCCTACTACGTAGCTTTGGGGAAAAAATGTAACCCTTAAATCAAAGTAAGAAAATCCTCAGACTTCTCTTCATGGTTCACATAGTTATTTAAGTTGCATGTGCTACATTCAGACTGGCAAGTAGAAGCTCTCCTTCTTTATTTGTGGCTGGTGCGTGTGTGGTACTTGGAGAGGCATGGTAGGGGCAGGTGAGGGTCAGGTATGTGAGACCTTCAGCAGTCATAGGCTCAGGCTCCTGCCTGATGCGGCTGCCTGGAAGCGGAGGTGCAGGCTGGGGGGTCTGAGCCCAGGCCCACTTGATGCAGAGGCATGCGAGGCAGGGTCTACTGATCCTGCAGATATGACTTGCCCATTCCTTGTCCTGACTTTAAGGCCCCAGCTCCCTATACCTGCAGTGAGGAGTGGTTAGGACAGGTGGCCCCAAAATGACCAGTAAGGGATTCCATCCCAAACCTGAAGTATCACAAGGGTCAAGCCTCTTCTTCAATGACTGGTGTCTGAGGAGGACTCCATACATTTTGCCTTCACTGCCAATCTGTGTGTTCTAGAATCCATCTCCTGAATCTGTTTCCCGTCTGCCACTGAATCCAGTCTCGGACTTCCCCTATGCCTGCTCCACAGCATCAGTGGTTGATGGTGATATAGTTGCCATTGGGGGTTTTGGGTACCATACTGGGTTTGTATATATTCAATATTATTATTATAGCTGTATTAGTTTTCTTCTCTATTCCATAAGTCTTTCTCTTGTATTCTCTTTCTCTTCCCCTTTGGGAAGGGAGAGGGATTAACAGAGAGCGTCTTGTCATTCCTCTAGTGTCCTGTCTCAGCTCTAAACCTTGACATACACAAAACTAAGGGATCAGTCACTTTCTGTCAGTTGTTTAGAGTTCATTGTTTACAGTTTCTCACTTGGAGGCTGCAGTTCATTACTTTATTTTGTGGGATTCTATCAACCAGGGCTAACAGTTTACTTATTTAGTGATCATGGCATGGGATTTAAAATCTAACATCATCCGTAGGTTGTAAAGTGCCTACAATTGGGTTCCAAGATACATAGTTTAACACTTAAAAGTTCAGGGTTTGCAGGTTACTGTTAAAAGTTCTAAATCCATAGATAATGAACTGTAAGCCTGAACCCTAAACAGGAAGCTTTGCACCATTATGAGGGGGCTCGTATCTTTCCCCTCATGCCAGACAGCATTCAGCTTTGTGGTCTGATCTGAGGCAGTGAGAAGGTAACTGGGCAAGTGTTTGAAGAAGTGGATCTGCTTCTGCATGTGTGAACTGAAAAAGGGGCAAGGCATTGTTATGCCAAAAATATGGATAAAGAAAGTTCCTGGAAAGTTAACCCGCTCTGACTTCTTAGTCTGATTTCTTCCTTGGAGCCAATGCAAATGTTGTGGTTGCCTTCAAAATGGGGGTGAAAAGGTCAGTGTTTGTGGCTTGTGTGTTCTCTCTTT
>VWZY01003718.1:253994-264018 GCA_013399075.1 Chloroceryle aenea | reverse complement strand
CCTTGCTTCATCTTCCCTCATGGATTTTTATCCGCAATCTTTTGCAAATGATAGAAAACAATCTTCGTGCCCGGGGGGGTGAGGGCTGCAGGGCTGCTCTGCCTCCACACCCTGGCCTGGGCAGCAGCAGCCTGTGCTGTGTGTTCTCTGCCATCCCGCTGCTCGGTGTGGTTCTGTCTCTGGGTTGGTAATGACGTATCGCTCCTAACCAGTCGGGCTCTGCCTGGAGGTGGGGGGAGTTATCACACATAATCCAGTACTCTGTGAGCAGGGGGGTTGGCTTGCGTTGTTCAAGGGTGGGTTTTGAGTTCTTAGAATTTATCTGTCTCTTTTTCCATCTGTCTGTCTAGAATTTTGTAATTCCCTCGCTCCCAGGGCGGGTGAATGCTCGCAGTCAGCAGCTGCCTGCAGCGGCAGTCTCCGTCCTCTCTCAGGCTGGTGGATGTGATGCAGCTCCCGAAAGAGCCCCACGGGAAAAGCTCCATCTGCCTCTCAGGACCCACACAAGTCCTGCTGGGTGAGAAGAGGCCAGGGAAGCTCTGCTGCACAGCGTCCTCTGCTGCAAACCCCTTCCTGGAGGTTAATTCAGCCTTAATCTTGGGCTCAGTGAGTCAGGGGTCGGTGCTCCTCTCTGAGCCAGGACAAGATAATCTGCTTATCCTCGAGTCCATCGCACTGTCACAGCCCTTTCTGCCCGTGGAGAATTAGTGCTGTGCTATTAGGGATTACGTGTGTCCCCCCCAACCCTGACCTCCCGTAAATCTCTCGAGCTTTGGTGCCCAAGTGATGGGCTGCCGGGGATGTTGTGCCAAACGCTCATAGTAGTTCTGGGCTGTAAATCCCTACTTCTGAAATTCAGAGGCTGCAATTTTTGTGTCGTCGTCCCCCAGGCCATCCTGCTGTTATGGAGATGTTTGTCTGTACCAGGTGTACAGGCAGAGGTGAGGTGCTACCTGGCCCAGGGATGGACCTGCTGACAGCCTTCTCCAGATGGAGCTACCCGTGGCTGGGAAAAGTGCTGGTCTCTGCTGCTCTTCCCTCTCTCTCTTTGGTGGAAGAGGCTGAGAGATGCATGAGAGGCTTTTGGCTCAGGCTCTGACATGTCAAGAGCTTCAGCTAATCCAGTGAAGCCTCCGAGCACGTTACCCGAGGTGCCAGCCAGCACCACGCTGCAGATCTGCTGTTTAATCTTCCCACCTCTGGTACTTCCAGCCTTGGCAAAGCGCTTGCTGGAAGAACACCTTTTGGTGAGGACGCTCAGAAAAACCCACCCGGCAGCAGCGTGGAGCTTGGGCTGGGGCCTGGCTAAGGGAGGAGGGCCAGGGAGCAGGCAGTGCTGCTGGAGTCAGTGTTCCTCCTTCTCCCTCTGCGACATCCCGTTGTAAGCAGGTTTCAAAGATGGCTTTTCTCCCTTCCCCTTCTTTAGGAAGGTTTATAGAAAGCTTTAATTATAGTAGCCCAAGGATCGTTGCACCTCCCAAACAAACAGCAGTCACGAGCGCTGTGAAGTCTCCGGGTGACAAAACGCTCCCGCCACTATCTGCGGCGTGTCAGCGCGCTGCCTAACACCTCCATTTGTAAGGAAGATCGCGTGCCGTGCCCTATGATAAATGTTTAAATGAGCCGTTCAGACAAGTCAGATGTTGAGGAAGGAACTGATTTATCCTCCTGTAGCAAAACACGTCGGTGCACCCGCTAATAATCCTGCGGGTGATCAAGCCCTGTCTCGGCAGAAGCATCGCCCCGCAGCAGCAGTGCGGGGCACAGGGGAGTGGATGCACTGGGGCTGGGCTGCAGTCTCCGCTTCAGGACCACAAGCAAATGTGTTCAGGGACTGGGTTTTGGTGTGTTCTCAAATGTGGGTTCCCCCCCACCTAGTTTTCCCCCTGCAATGTGCCAGGCAGGAGCACCAGCCTTTTGCATGGTGCTTCTCCGGCGAGGCTGTGGTTGCCCCACTTCCAAGGGCTTTACACGGGAGGAGATGGAAGGACAAGGCAGGGAGCAACTGTCCCAGGGTGATGCAGTGAGCTGGCAGCAGCAGGGGCCGTTTCAGCCTCTCCCAGAGGCTCTGGCACGGTTGGTGCCCAGGCAGTGGCCCGGCAGGGCTGGCAGCGGGCGAGGTGATGTGATGCAGCACGCGGCGTTCGAGGACAATATGGCAAGTAATCGCTGAGCAGAGGAGAATAAATCTGCTGTGTGAGGGGGGGATGTACAGCGCCGTAAAGCGAAGAACCAATATAACAGTCTGCATAACACCATTAGTCTGGGCCCGAGGCATTTGATATAGAACGAGAGATGGCATGAGCCAACAGGTCTCTACTTTATTTTTTTGCCTTGCATTTAATACAGTGTTCTGGAGGCCGCTTTCTATGCTCAATGTGTTTTATTGTTTTGCTCACCCTGAAAGAGGAACTGCTGGAGCTTTGATAAATGGATGGAGATGTTGGGCTGGTGGTTGCTGCGGTTTCCCTGGGTGGTCTGACCCAGCAGAGGCAGTCTCTGTGTTGGGGGGGGAGGTGGAATGGGGTTCCCAGGTCTTTCCTGAGCAGGGTGCACCCAGCCTGGCCCCGGGGCAGGACTGACCTGTTGCTGCCCCACAGCTGAGCATCACTTTTCCTCCTGGCCTCTTCCTCCTGCTTCTCCACCCAGGGCTCTTCCTGAGTTCTGGCCGCTGCACAGAGTGGGCAAGGCCAGCTTTGTCCCGGTGTCCCTGCTGCAGAGTTAATTCAATTACTGATTTTGCAGATGAAAGGGAGCTGGAGGAGTGAGGGGGGGACATGGGCGACAGAAAGCATCCGCTGCAGCATCTGCTTCCCCGGAAGCGGCGCGGAGCCCGGATTATCTTCCTTTGATGTTGATGGCCAGGGCTGGATCCATCCAGGTCCCTCAGCTGGATCGCCCCACTAGCATCTTGCCCCTTGGAAAGCTGCCTGCTGGGTGCAGCTGGAAGCCAAAAGGATGGGGAGCCAGTGGTCCTGGGGCATCCCCAGGCTCTCCTCCCCTCGGACACAGCGTCAGGGTTGGGGTCTGGTCCCTGGGGTGCGTCAGGTGTGTCACTTAGCCAGCAGGAACAGGGAGGTTTGCAGAAGCAGCTGAACAAACCCCATAAGAAAGAACCTGTGAAGAAGCTACCAGCCGAGAAAGCAATTTTGGGAGACAAATGTAATCTGTGGATCTGAATATCTACAAGTGAAATAGGAGGGGAGATAAAAGGAGCAAAAAGTCAGGGAATCCAAGCAGCACCAGTTGCACTTCAAAGGGGAAGGGAGCTGGCTTATAGATTTACCGCCAGTTGCTGCTGTGCCGGCACGGAGCAAAGAGCCAGCACGGCAGAGAGCTGGGCACGCAGAGGAAAGGGAATTTTAAAAGCAGAATTTCAGATGCCTGTTTCCCCTTGGGTGAAATTACACAGAGAAATATTCTGGCAAAATACAAAAGGGACTGAGATGAAAGCACAGCCCAGAATATACATTGCAAATGACATCTGTCCGGGAGGGACAGCTGAGCGTGCTCTGAAAGGGGGGGTGTATGTGGTCTGGGGGTCCAGAGCCCAGATTTCCAGTGCTGGCTCGTTGGCTGGAGGTGCAGGGGGACAGGCTGCATGTCACCTGTATGTGGATCCAAGGGCAGAGCCAATAAACACCCTTTAGACCCCCCAGCTTGGGAGGTATTGATTAGAGCTGGGCAAACAGCACAANCAAACAGCACAAAACCGATCTGGGGATACTCCTATGAGCCCTGAGGTGCCGGAGGATTTTGCAGGTCTGGAGATGGCTCAGAAATGACACGATGCCAGTGAAACGAACTCTCCTGGGAGTAGGGGCCCGGGCGGTGCGGGGGCAGGCGATGGGAACAAAGGCACCCCAGTGGCTTGGGAAAGGTTGCCTTTGCTTGTGGCTGAGAGCGTTGGGCAATAATAATCAAGAGTTATCGCTTGGCAATCACCATGGCAACATCAAAACACAAGTGGGAGAGAGATGCTTTCGTGTAGAGCTGGGAGGGTGGCCGCCTGCCCAGGGGCTGCCTGCGTCTCCTCCCTGCACCCGCTCAACCCAGACCAGGGGAAGGCAGAGCCTGAACAGAGCCTGTCAGGAAGGAAAGCTGGGTTTAAATGGTGAAGGAAGGTGCTCTCCCAGCTGCCATTGAGCCCTGTCTTGCTACAGAAACGCTGGAGACAAAGGTGACTCCCTCCCGTCCCCATCAGAGGGTGCTGGCTGCTCGGCTCCAGTGTTCCCTGGGACACACTGCTCCTCACCTGGACACCAGCCAAAGGTTGGGTGCAGGTAGTGAGCAGAAAGAAGAAAATCCTGGATTTTGTGCACTTGCTCAAGCCCCAGGTCACTGGCATTGGTGGCACCTTGTGCTGCTCTGGAGGGACACGGGCTCCTCCTTGGCACTGGCACATCCCCAGAGCCACTGGGCAGCTCTGAAAGGAGGAGCACCGGCCTTTCTGGCACGAGCTCCAGCCACGTCTCTCCTACCAGAGCTGTTAAGCCTCCATAAATATGCTTTTAATAATCAAGCAGTGTTTGTTTAGCATAAACCAACTCACCTGCTGAATCGATGTAGAAGCAGAGAGCAGGACATGGTTCAGAGACGTAACTCGGGGGGTGCCTGGTGCGGTCTGCACAAGGCTGGGGAGGGCATTTCTGCTCCTCAGCACCATCCTCCTCCTCCCAGCCCCAGCGTGGGGCTGGTGTGGTCCCAGCTGCTCTCTTTGGGTACAGGGTGGCTGCAGCGTAGGGCTGGGAGAGACTCCCTGGGGCTGTGCCCACACTGAAGGGATTGTACTGAGAGTAGGATCCATCCCTGTACACACCCCTGCTCCTGTGAAGGTGGTGACCAACCCCTCCCCCCAACCCAGCAGGGACCTCTGGGGCTGCTGACCCAGACACGGGTGGAAAATCTCACACCTCGTGTGGTGCACAGAGCATCCCCTGGGTAACAGGGCTGCTGGTGTGCTCGCGTTGCTGGGAGACATTTCACCGCCCAGCCCTGGCAGGGGGGAGCTGAGGGGTCTCAGCCTCCCGTGGGGTTGCCTGGTGAGAGCAGCTCTGCTCTGCGGAGCCTGACGGTCTCTGACAGTGCCTTAACAGCAGTGATTAAGGTCCCAGTTTCTCCTCGCTGGCGTTGGTGTCTGTGTGTCGATGTCTTTGTGCTGGCCCCTGACCTGTGCGGGTGGGGGGGCGGGAAGACAGCCCGGCCCTTCCCACGGCCATGCTCCAGTGCGGGGACGGATGCTGTTGCTGGAGGGAGTCAATCTGCTGTGACTCAGGGGTGGGAGGAATTACTGCCCCGTGTTTCCTCGGTGCGTCAGGGAGCGCTGTGGAAAGCAAGCAAAGCTCTCCATCCATCTAGCAAAGGAGTTGCAGTTCAAGGTGGAGAGTGAGTGTGAAGAGAGCAGGGAGGGGATTGGTCGCCAAGGCTCTTTAAATAAAGGGATGGAGAGGGGGTAGAAAGGCAGAGGGAGAATTGTTTCTGTGATTTACAGAGCTGGAGAGTGAAGGATGAAAGAACATCTGTGGGGTGCCGCACACGCCGGCTGCGGGGGAGCTGCTGGTGCTGGGGCTCTGCTTTCCATTGGGAAAGTTGAAAACATCCATCCCTGTAGGATGTGCCCACGACAGGGAATCGCAGCCGCACAGAGCTGGAGGGGTTTGCCTCCCTAGGGCTGGGCTGGGATTTTGAGAATGTGGGGGGTCCTGCACCCCATCCTGTCCCCAGAGGGTGCTGGCTCCCAGCTGGCCAGGCAGACCCTGATCCCAGGGGCTGCCTCTGCTCAGGACAGAGCAGCCTGGGAGCTGTTTCCCTTGCCCCGTGCAGAGGCTTAGAGAGAGATGGGAATCGGGAGGAGCTTTTCAGGAGCAAAAGCTGAAAAAGTGGCTTCTGCCTTTGAAGGTGCAGACAAGGCCTTATCTTCTGGGAGAGGAGCTGCAGGCTGCCAGCTCCTCTGCTTGCTGAGCCAGTGCCAGGTTGCAGGGGCTGAAGCAGCCTGTAGAGTTAGCAAAAGCCTTTATTTTACATTTGATATCTTGTTCAGATCAATATGGATTCCTTGAGCACATCGGGGGCTTGTAGCCTCCTGATTAGCTGTCCCTTTATCCAGGTAGATTTTCTTATCTGGAGTAATTGTTGTTCCAGAGAACATCTATGGCTGCAATGTGACCTTACTGGCGAGGGTACGTCAGGACAGCACTGGGAGCTGGAAACAGCTCCCCATGCCCAGCCCCTCCACGTTATCTCCCTATAAATTGTTCCAGAAAGCTTTTGTTGCCTTCCCAAGTTGAGAGGGGGCAGCTTGGGAAGCAAATATCTAACTCTAGCCCTCTCAAAGGCCCCAGCGGTGGCTGTGGGGAGGAGGAGGAGGGATGTTTACAGCGCCTGCTTGTATGTCTTGGCTCTCTTGCCCAACGTGCTTTGATGAGAGTTTGTATTAACTGAGGTGGCTCCTCAGTCTATTCACAGCCCCAGTTTGTGTGAGATAGTCTAGCCTGGGATTAATCAAATTGGAAATAAATTGATGGTTGAAATAAAAACCCTCTCCAGATGTGACAGTGATGAATGAGGGAGGCAAAGGGGATGCAGGGAGGCTGCTCCTTTCTTGAGACACCAGCGAGCATCTTGGCTTTCCCCTCGGCGGGGGGATGCTGGCTGGAATGCTCCTGCTGGAGCAGGAACAGGGGGGCTTGGGTCACCAGCAGCCACACTCCCCTGGGACTTCCCTCATCCCCACTCCTGCCCCCCTGACGGGATGGCTCGTTTCCCTAATGTGTTCATGGCAACAAATACAGGGCTGACAACAAAGGAGAGATTTGCTGGGTCGGGCTCAGCTCTGGTCCCTCAAACACTGCCTGACAGTGGCACAGGCTGTACCTGGAAAACAAACAGCTCTATTAAATGCAGTGCATGCGTGAGCTGCTCCAGAGAGCCTGTCTCCACGGAGCACCTGCCTGCTCCTCTTCTTTGTCTTCACCAGAGACATGGGTTTTATTTGTCTGTGGGATGCCCAACTCCAATTTACTGTCCTTTTGCAAAAATCACATGGAGGTGTAGCTGGGCAGTGTTTCCCAGAATAAATTGCGAGAAACCAGGGACAGGGACAAGGTGTACTCTTGAAAGCAGCTGGTGACTAAAGGTAGGAGGCTGGGTGTTTTTCCTGACACCTGGCAAATTAGCTCCCCACTGACACCGGGAAGGACCGGCGCTGCTAAGCAGCTGCAACAGAATTTGGCAAATAGCTTTGCCCAGGATGCCGTGGAGGGAAAAAACTGTCGAGCCCACTNGGGCCGCGAGCATCCCGGGGCCGCACCGCTGCCGCGGAGCCATGAGGGGGAGCTCAGCCCTTTGCCTTCTCCTCGGCTCTGCGGAGCCCAGGGAGCGGCCGGGGTTTGTGCTGCTGGCTGGGGGAAGGCGGTGACGCTGGAAACCCTCCTTGTTTTGTCTTCTGGAGACCTTCCCGTCCGTCTCAGGGCCACCCAGGCTTCGGTTTGGTACCTAAAGCACCCGCACCTGCTCTGCGGCAGGCACCCCTGTCGCTGGTACATGCACAGTGGTGAGACCTGAGCCTGGGCATGGCAGGGGATGGAGGAACCTCTCAGGCATCACCCCTCAGAGAAAGGAAGGTCCCTGTCCTTCAGGGAGTCTGAAACTTCTCCCTTGTCTCGCCTGGTGAGCCTCTGGCTCATGGCAGGGAGAGCACCATAAGGGCAGGAGGTCCATGTGCTTTCCTGGAGTACAATCTTCTAGCAGAAAAACAAGGCAACAAATTCCACCCTGCTTCTGCAATTATTTTATTACGCAGTGCTAATGAAAAATACACTCAACATCTAAAGAAAGGTCTATGGTAAAGAGTTACTTAACAGAATAAATCTCTTTAAACTAAGCAAATATCCCTTGATACTTTTCTTTAAAGCACTGCTCGGCTAAAGGTGTTTCAGTTGTACATTGAATGGCTGTGGTGCGGGTACAGCACACGGCACAGTGCCCCTGGGCAGCGGCTCTGCCCACAGTGGAGCTGCTCCCCCAAATCACGGCCAGCTTTGCTGGGAGCTGTGATGCTGAGGATATGCTGAAAATGCCTCCTCTTTTCCTGCTTTGAGTAATTCCAGATTTATGATGGCTACTAGAGCTTGCACAGGGTGCAGCGTTGACAGGGATTCCCCCCTAGCACAGGGGAACTGGAGAGGACAGACAGACAGGTGAATGCCCAGCGAGCAAATCACGGCTTTAGCATCTTCAGCAGATAATGGGAGGGGGATGCTGTGGCTCCACTGCTCTCCCCTGCAGAAGGGTGAGCACGGTGGCTTAAGCAACCAGGCGTGACGTGCGCCGAGCTCGGTTTCCATTCATCCCCTCAGCATGAGCAGGATTTGTGCAGAAAGGCTCCAGAGCTCCTTCAGCCGGTTTCCTAAGAGACCGCGAGTGGCTCTCGCCCCTGGCATGGCACGGGCGAAGGACTTGCTGGTGGCAGCAGCTGGTCGGTGTCGAGAGGAGCTCGAGGTGTGGTGCCCCGGTCCTGAGCAGAGGGTGGGAGTTGGGATGCAGGACGTGGTGTCTCTCCCAGCCCCCCTGCATGGCTGGGGCCCTTGCTGACAGCTCGTGCCCAAGTGTAAACCAGTGGAGGCCGCTTCCCACGGTGGTGCAGGCGGCTGGTGTGAGCAAAACAGGGAGGGAGAGAGTTGAGAACTAAGCTGAATAGCTGGGCTCTTTAAGGGGGAATTCAGGGCTGCAAGTTAAGCAAAGGTTACTTTGTGATCCTGGGAACTGAGCTTCATGAGTGTTACCAGGCCAACACATCCTGGGGTTTGAGGGGTGGGCCAGGATGGGGGTCCCTGTGCCACTGGAATCCCTTCCCAGCCCTTGCATCAGCACAAACATCACCAAGGAAGCGCCAAGCCCCGTCCCCCCGCCCATTCCACCCTTCTCTGGCTTATTTGTTAAATATCCTGTAATTATACAGAAATAAAAGGCTCCTACAGATTAGGGGGTAATTATCCTTAATAGGAACAAAATGAATATTCCTGGTTAACCATTTGGGTTTGGGAGACAGATGGTATATAACCCCATGTTTACCTCCTAACATCTTCGCGACGGCAGCACAGTAATTAACCAGTTGCTCTCTGGCTCATAACCAAAGGCATTAATTGGTTAGGGTGTTAATTGGTTAACCATCCCTGCGCGTACGCGGGCGGCTTCGCGGAGCGTTTCCAGGGCCTCATCCTCCAGGCAGGCTGTCGGGATGGCGCTTTGGGTGCGATCCGTGGGCATTGTCCTCCCCACGGGCATCACCTCCCTGTGCAGCCCTGCCCTCGGCCGGGGCCACGGCCACCTCGTGCCAGCCACGGTCAATATTGGTGGTGTTACTCGTTCTGGAAATGCAGGTGCCCCGTCAACGGAACGAGGCGGCTGCTGATGGCAGCATGACAAGCAATATCCATAACTGCTTGTAATCTTCCGCAGACATTCAATTGCTCCCATCCAGCTCCATTGAAGATGAAGAGGCTCCTATTATCTTGAGATCCTTCTGCCACCGGTATCACAAACCGATGCTGACACACGGCCGGGGCACGCTTAGAGCGACGCGCTTATTACAATATGTACTTTGTCATCTCTGGCAAGACAGCGAAACCCAGGGAGAGAAATGGCTGTTGTGTGGGTGAGAGNTCCCCAGCAGCCCCCAGCTCCCGGCAGGACAGGGGGCTGGGTGCTGAGGTGGGCAGGGCTGGGTGGCATCGCTCTCAGCTCCGCGGGGTTCATCCTTTGTGCAGGAGGGGGGAAAATCTTTGCGTTGCTTACAAATACTTGCCTCCCCCACAGAGATTTTTGTGAAAAATGAATTTAGCCAGGAATAATCAAATGGCGTTGGGCAGCCGCTGCTGTTCGGTCCCCACAGGGTAGGTCAGTAAAGGGGGAAGGAGCCTGGGAAGGCTCGGGCTCAAGGGCTGATCCTGCTCCCTCTGTGAGTGATCTGCCCGGTGCCTCGCCCCCGATTTGCTGCCCTCGTGGGCACTGCTGCTGGGAAATG
>VWZY01003718.1:219193-237887 GCA_013399075.1 Chloroceryle aenea | reverse complement strand
GGCCAGACACCAGCAGCAGCAGCAGCAGCAGCAAGATCTGAGGGGCCCCATCCGCTGGTTTCCGTGGCAACGCACAATCCCTCACTTCGGGGAGGCGGGAGCAGTGCTGGTGCAGGAGCCGTTGCTGGGGCCGGGGTTTCTCCTCCGTGGGGGATGCGATGGCACGGGCAGGCTCGCGGGATAATTAAAACGCGTACTGTTAAACGAGCGACAACAACCGAAACTTTAATTACTCAGCCTGTGCCTGGGTTTTTTCCCCTCCCCAAACCACCCAGCTCGTGAAAGGAAGGAGAAGGAGTAGGGAAGGAGGCTGAGGGCAAAACCTGATTACGTTTATTAAGCAGATACACAAACTCGGCACTGTAATAATAATTAAATTAATTATGAAAGCAATTTGCTTCTGAAAATGTGACTTGACAGCTTACGAGCTATTGCACCGATCCGACAGCCTTGGCTTCAAACAGGAGGATGCTCCTCACTCTGCCCTGAAAGGAGATGTGGTGGGGCTGTGAGGGAAACGCAGAAGGGCTGTCTCCAAACTTAGTCACATAAAATAACTCTTGGGGTGGCCACACGCTTAGAACCCGTCCAAGGGCAGGCCCAGGACAGTTTATGGCTTTGTCAAAAGTTAAAAATAACCCGCTGAAAGATGAGAAAAGAGCTGGCTTAAAAGTGAGACGGTTTTGGCCCAAACTGCTGGATCTGGAAGGCTGCTCGAAGGAAGCAGATCCCTTTCGACCAGACACAGGGATTGAAAACCTTGTTTTCTGAGGGAAAGAAAAAGTTTTGACAAAACATTTTTATGGTACCCTCACTTCTGTCCCTTTACCAGCACTGGAAGATGCCCCTTCCCCCGCAGTCAGAGCACACCCCTCCGTGGCCCCGGTTGGGCACTGAGGATATTTTGGCAGCCAGGCAGAGGGTTGATGGTGGGGCAGCACTGGCAGCTGATGGCAAAGCTGCCCCGGGGCTGGTTTCTCCTCTCCCAATGCCCCCTGGCCTGGCTTCCCCGTGCATTGTGATTGTTACCCGCAGCGCTGTTCCCAAATTGCTTCCGACTGCTGGGCGGAGAGACTGGGTCTGCATTCTGGCAGCCTGCTGGGTTGTAGTTTGCAATTTTGACTTCTTTTGTTAACGCTGGAGGCTGCCTGTGCCATCCAAAGTAGGTCAGACCCTGTGCAAAGAGCTCCTCGCACGCCCTGGCTTGGGAAGCCGGGAAGTGCCGGGTGCTCCTCCTCGCCCGTCCCACTCCTTTCTCCAAAGGCATGCTGACATCCAAACACTTTAAACCACTGCCTTGGAGCAGCAAATTATAAGTTAAATTATAAATAATGCCCAGCTGTCCCAGGGCTCTGTCTGCTAGGCCAGACTTGGAGCCATTCCCCCCGCCTGGCTCTGCATTCAGGCCAATGCAGTCATTATGTCTACGGGGTGCCCGGCTGCATTGATCGGCCTGAAAAATGCATGAGCCGCCTCGCTGGGAACTGGGGGCTCAGGCTGCCAGCGTCCTGCCCCAGAGCCCCACTCTGCCCGCCCGGGCTACGTGGGTGAAGCTCAGCAGGAGGGTGGGAGGCTCCTGCCCCACTGCCTTGCACCAGCTGGTGTGAGAGGGGCTGGGGGACAGGGCAGCTGGTGCGATGCCCTGACTGGAAATGCACGTAGAGCAGGGGCCCGCTGTGGAGAGAGGATTCTCTCACGGCGTGGCTGCATCGTCTCCCATATGGGTCTCGGGAAAGACGTGAGAGTTTTCTTGTGCCATTTCCTGAGTTCAGGCAGAGAGGAAAGTGCTGGCTAAGCTGCTCCTCTGGCTCACCCCGCGCTTCCCCCGCCGGGTTTCCATGTAGGTGTAATGGATGGAGAAAAGCAGGTTTGAAGGTCTCGGGGGCAGAGAAGACAGCATGTGAGCCATCAGTCAGGTACAAAAGCAAAGGAGTAACATTTCGGTGCAGTAATTCTTAATAATTTATGATTTTCACTCGGTTCCCAGAGTGTTATTACCTCACTTAATATCATTTACAAATTGCACATGATCCCATCAATTGTAGTAAAGTGAGGAAGTGTCTGGGAGATGCTCAAAAATCAAATGGTATAGAGCAAATGAGAATTTATGAACCTGAAAGGGCTGCAGCAGTGGTGGGGGCAGCCATGCGGTGCCTGGGATGCCGCTCGCCCCGGTGCTGCCAGCTCCATCCGCACGCCCCTGGACTTGGACAAAGATGTGGTGGGTGCAGCGGGTGAGAGGAGGGAACAGAGACGAGACATGGGACCCATCTGCATTTGTGATGCTGGCACGATTGCAGGGGTCAGCCGTGGCCTGCGATCCAGCCGGCTCCTGGCAGAGGTGGCACAGGGGTGGCACCGTCCTCCGCAAACCCAGCTGGACTACGCTGCTGGGGGAGATGCTGACAGCAAGGGGGTGATGAAGATGTGGTCCCTCTCCCTTTGTTCGCATGCACGGTGATCAAACAGGCTGCAAAGAGGGGATGAGGCCAGTGTGGGGAGCGCTGGGGGCTCTCGCAGGGGAGCTGCTGCAGCTCTTGCAGTTCCTCTGACCTGTTGCTTCAGCTCTGGCCGTGCTGCGTCGCTGACAGTTCCCGACCGGGCCACCTCACCCTGCAGTGATCTTCACCCTGCAGTGATCAAGATCCAGCTCGGCTGCAGATGCTCCCTCCTCTGCCCAGGCAGGAGCTGAGCCCCTCCCAGCCTGCGCTGTTTTTAGTGTTTTCTCTTGTGATTCCTGCAAGAAAGGAAGGCAGCGAGAAGGCCTTCTTCCCTCTCTCCTCCTCATTAACACTGCGTCCCAGGCAAGCTCAGGAAAGCACTGCTTCCTTTGTGTCACCAGTGGCACCGAAATCTCCATGGCAACACGGCCAGCTGTGGGCAGGCTGCAGCCCTCCAGGATGCTCTGCCGGAGGGGGCACTGGTGCCTGGCAGTCCCAACAAGGGGGGCTTCACTGGGAGTCCCTTGGGGTCCAGAGCAAGGGAAGGTGCTGCCCAGCAGCAGCAGCTCATGGCACAGCCAGCTCAGGCTGTCCTCTGCCAGGGTGCAGATCGGGGTCGGGCACCTTGCTCTGGGCAGAAGAAAGGGTTCAGGGTGGGCATCCCGGGTCCTACTGGCAGAGAGGGATGTGTGGGGACAGCTGACCCAGGGGGCCCACGCTGTCCTCTGCTCCCCTCCAAACCCGGCCACGTTTCAGATGGAGGAAACCTGTTGTGGTTTCCTCCTGAAGACTGCTGGGAATGGGTGAAAACAATCCTCTGCACGGCATTCCTTAATTATCCTCCTCACACGGCTCAGACACAAGGAAGCCTCTGCCGAGAAAACAGGCCTTTGTTATCTAATAACTCTCAGAGAGCAGAGATTTGCATACGGCAAAAGGCAGGGGGAAGAAAGCCGAGGAAAACGCCTGCCTCTGAACTTCACACAGCGTTTGATGGCAGCCGCCGGCCCTGGCCAGTCTCCCTGCCTGGAGTTCTCCCCGGTATCTGGGACGAGTGGGACTCGCAGTTCTCTCTCCTTCAAGGCACTGCACTTGGCAGAGCCTTTCAACTAAATTGAATGTCTCTGTCCAGCAAAAATCTGCTTACATTCCACCTTTCATGCCAGCGCACCTGGACGCGCCGGCGACTGCGCTACGGAAGAGCAAAGCCAGATGAAAACGCTTCGGAAACGTCGGCGGGAGCAGAAGGGGGGAGGAGCTGGCGTCCCTCGCCAGCGGAGATTGCCATCCTGGGCTGGGGGGGAGCAGGGCTACCGGCACCCCTTACTAAACGTGGGTTTTATTTGGATTTGCAAAGCTCTCCAGCTCTGCTGGGGGCTCAGCGTGGTGCTGCCGCCGGCCCCTGCGGGCAGGGCTCCCTGGCCAGGGGGCTGAGGGCAGCGGCAGTTCCCAGAGCACCGGAGCGTTGCCAGGCTCCACGGACACGGACTGTCTGACTGTCTGACCTGCAAACGGGTTATTTCTCAGTGAAAAGACAGTAGCAGCTGCTTAAATGCATTGACTTGTTGAAAGCCGTATAGATTAGGGTAGGGATGGCACAGAGCGCTATCACTTAGGTGTCCCAGCCCATCTGCGTAAAGTAACTATTGATTTTGGTTGATATGCATTGATTCAGAGAAAACTGCCCTGCTTTGAAAATGAACTTCCAGGAGTTTCAAGGGAAAATGCAACGTGTGGCCTCGCTCGCAAGGGCTCCCTTGTTTTGTTAAACGCGGCTTGCGCACTTGAAAAACAGAAGCAAAGCCAAACAAATAGCTTGGAGGGAATTAAAATGCATTGATTCTTAGGGTGGGAATAATGGCCTCCATTAAAAGCTTTTGGAGATGCTCACGTCCATTGCATTGAATAAAGCTCTTCCTGCAGCCCACTGCTCCTGCCCTCTCTGGCAGGGGAACGTGGGCAGCGGTGGGCTCATGGATGGGGCGGCTTCACCGCTGTCCCTGCCTGGCTGGGGTAGTGCCACACTCCTGGACAGGGATGCTCTCCCCTCTCCATAACCCAAGAAGCTGCTTACGGGGAGCTTGGGCTGCAGCCCCTGCCAGGGCTGGTGTGGGATGCTTGGCCAGGAACCGCTTTGCCCCAGGGTGGCACAGGGCTGCCCGCAGGGCGCGAGGCCAGTGCCAGTGCCCACACTGGTGGTGGTGCCAGGACTGCCACCAGCACTCCCATGGTCTGCAAGAGGCCAGGCTGTCCCTTGCTGTCTGTCCAGCCGTGCCTCGCTGTCTGTCCGGCTGTCCTGCCCGAGGTATCTCCTCCCTTGCAGTCGTTTTAATTGGCAGGGAGCTCGGCAGCAGGCCCTGGCCAGCCTGCCCTAGCAGAGCCTGGCCAGTTCAGACCGACAGGCAGCGAGTCCATCTGGGAGAGCAAGTCCTAGTCCCTCCGGCAAGCCCGGGCTGTTAATTAAAGGTATTAATTGGCATGCAGCCTGCTTATTTCAAGAGACAGTGGCCTCGGTGGTGCCTGGAAGTAATTAGAGCTACACAGAGCTGTTCTCAAATCTGGGCACAGGCGGGGAGAGGGGAGCAGAGCGTCACCGTCATGCGAGGGACAACTGTCCCCATCCCTGGGGAGGAGGGATGCTGGTGCTGTGAGTTGTGCAAAGAGGCAGGGACACCACAGCCGGGGCTGGATCCTGCCCCGCTGTCCCCACCATCTCCTCCTGGCCTCTCTCTGCACCCAGCTGGCGCTGAAAGCACCCAGGGTGTGTGTCGGTGGTGAGCGAGACCTGATCCAACCATGGGAGTTTAATGTCAGGCAACAGATTTTTGCTGAGGCAGATGATTTCTCAGAGGCTCCCTGTCTCGCAATGTTTAATTTGCAGTATAAGGTGCAGGAGGGACAGGTATTTTGTGGTCATCCCCCAGCAGCCTGGCTGCTCCTGCAGCCCAGGGAGGGGATGCTGGTGCTGGCATCGACCAGGCAGCTGGCAGCAGGGTGGCATCGTCCACCACAGCCCAAAGTTTTCCAGTTGGTGCTCTGCCCCAACTTCGTTCAAATCTTTTCAGCTCCCAGTTTCTGAACGTGGCCTGGGAGCGACAGGAAAATTAGATCTAATAATGAATGATTACAACTTTCAAGTTAAGTCTAGTTGGTTGACTAATCAATTTGGTTAAGTGAAAATCCATAGCAAATGAGTCAGCCGCAGTACAACATTTCTCCATCCAATTTAAATTAAAACGCCAACCATAATAATTTCACAATTACTCTATGAGGATGCACTGGGGACTTGCCCCTTGAGAAGGAAAATGTCAAGGACTGCATGAGAGGCCCCAGGAGCTGGAGGAGGTGAGGAGCAGCCTCCGGCACGACCGGCCACTCTGCCTGGGCAGCGGGAGCCTGCTGGGATATCCAGCAGGCAGGAGGTGGTGCTGGGTCCCTGGAGCATCGGGGCTCTTTCCGGAGCCTCTGAGGAGCTGCGCAGCCCCTGTGCCATGGTGCATCACTCACCCCAGCACCAGCTCACAGCTGCCCGTGCCCTGCCCGCAGCCCCAGGGGGTAAGCCCAGCCGGGCACAGGCTCAGCCGTTATTTATGAAGCAGCCACAGAGGAGTAGGAGAGGGGAGTCCGGTCTTGTAGATCAATTTGTAATTTTTCTTTTTTGCTGTGGCAGGAACGCGAGGGATGTGAACATTAAATCCCCAGGAAAGTCGCCTCTGCAGCAGTCTTTAGCGGTCTGAATTATTTATGTGTGTACAGTTGTGGGCTGTGGCAAAGTGTACCAAAAGTAAATGAAGAAAGTCACCCCGGTCTGCTCAGCTCTGGTCTGGGCGCGGGTCTCCTCGGGACGGGTCTCTCATCCCACTTGCAGGTGGGCAGGGGACCAGAGGGGGATGTGACCGGCCATTCCTCCTCCTGTTTTTGGCTGTCTCTTCTGCTTCCTCTGTTGGATACGGAGATAATTAACGATCCATCCGCACAGCAAGCGGAGGGTAAGAGAGCTCCAGCCGATGAATAATTTAACATTTCTGCAGAACTTGGTACCTGTGCGGAGCAGCCCAGCGCGCGCTTCCTCGCAAGCTGCCGCAGCTCCGCACGCCTTCGGTGGGGGCTGCGGGGGCTGCAGAGCCACAGGCTGGGGCTGGGGTGGCTCTTCAGGGGTCTGTGTGCAGCCCAGTACTGTTCTGGCTCTGCCGTGGTGCCGGGCACTGGTGGGCAGCACGGTTCTGCCAGAGATGCTGGTGCAGCCGCGCTCTGCCGGAGAGGTGGTCAGATGTGGCTCGTGTAACAGATGGATTGATGGATCATTTGGAGCCTCCTGGACTAATTTTGCAAAACGCTGTGTATCTGCAGGCTCTTAATAGTTGCATTCCCAGCTAAATGGATAAAGAATATGTCCTGTGGGGACTGAAGGCTTTGGGGAATAACTTATGCAAATCTTCCAGTCTGCAAGCAGGTGGTGATGAGTTTTCAGCAGTTTCCCTCTCAGGGTGGTGCAGATCTGCTTGGTGTGACCCTAAATGGCCCAGAAGGACCAAACCCCACAAGCTGTGAAGCCCGGGGTGGGTGTGCCGAGGACTCGGGAGGCAGCAGAGGCCACATGGGTGGGACTGGAGGATGGAGAACCTGTGGAGAGCCGGTGCTGGTGGGGCTGGCTGTGCCACCTGCTGCTTCCCTCCTCCAGACGAGCATCCCTCTTGCTCCCTGGCTCAAGATGTCTTTTGAATGCTAAGGCTCTGTGTTTATTACCACTTTCACTCTAACTAAGAGGGAGAGCTCAGGCAGAGCTGCAGCCCGGTTGGAGAGCAGGAGCCGAGGTGTTGAAAGATGCATTATGAATGCAAGGTGTAGGGAAGAGAAATTATTAAACTCACAGATAGCAACAGAGCTTCCTTTGTGAGCGGTGGAGATGGGAAATTATGCTGAAGCAATGCATTGCAAATCACCCACTGAAAGGCAGAGAAGGGCCTTTTATCCTCCAGGCCCTGAAGTTTTTCTGGTATCTTTGTATGCAGAGGCATTCCTTCAGGGGAGAAAGAGAAGCCAGCAATTTTGTGCCTGATTGGCAGGCTGTCCAGTGCCAATAAAGATATTTGTTTTTTCAGAGAAGGGCTCACAGACTGAAATCTCGCTCTTGCATTTTCCATTACAGAGGAAAATGAAACTTGGAAGGCGTTCTCCATTAGTGCTGCTTAGCCTCCCAGTAATAGCCGTGCTCCAGCGCCTTGAAAGGAGGAGCGCTGCGCTCCGGCCCAGCAGCCCAAGCTGCGTGGCCTGGGTTCAAAATCGCACCGGGTCTGGGGCGCGGTGCTGGCCGCTTCTCCGTCCTCCTTGGTGCTCCTCTGTGTTCCTGAGGCTGAGGGGGCTTTGGTGACCTGCTGAGTGGTGGAGCTGGGGTGGCAGTGCTGGGGGTGGGTGCTAGAGCAGAGCCCACCTGCTGCTGAGGGTGTTTCTGGTGGCCCGGGTCTGGTGAGGCTGGACAGGAGGCTCAGTGGCACCGCTGCGGAGGGTGGGATGGTCCCACTGGTCCCCAGCCCCGCATCCCAGCAGGTGCTGGGCAGTGGGCTGGGGCAGGCAGTGCGGTGCACAGGCACTGGCTGGGCAGAGGGTTTCTGTCCTTCTCCAAGCCCTTGCCAGGGTGACTTTGCTCTCAGGGGGTGCTTTTAACTTCAGTAATGCATGCAGCACATCCAGGTGAGCTGTCGGGGGGAACACACATGTCCTTGTGCCGGGCTCAGAGGCATGCAGGGGAGATCTGGGGCAACCCAAGTGGCTTCTCAGCTCCCAGTCCCCTCCGCAGGCACCATGCAGGGTTTGGGCAGGGGCCACCAGCCCCCCAGCTCCCCTGTGCCCCTCCGCCGCTCTCACCAGGCCCCGCTCACCACCGATCCAAGGCAGAGAGGAGGAACATCTGTTAACACAAATGCCTTTCTAATTTCTTCTTAACTCTCGCTCGGCATCTGCGTCGAACAAGCCCCCGCTCGGCTTGTACAGTGTTTAATTCTGGAACGGATTCAAAAGGCGCTTCGGAGCCGGGAGCGGGAGGGAAGAGCCTCTAAATCTTTAATAAGGCGCCGAGTCAGAACTTCTGCCGGGCTCCATCTTCATCGCATGGGGGAGAATAACCAGAGACGGGATTCCTTAATAACAAACACCTTTGCAGCAGCTCATTAAATCACTGCATTTCTGAAGCGCAGCAGGACACTTGTGTGAATAAATAGTGCAATCTCCCAGTCTGAAGTATTTTCACATCTGAGTTACTTCCCCTGCATATGATCAGCTCCTTCCTTGGGTTTTTTTCGCTCCCCCATGTCTGCCATGAATGATTTTCGCTGATGAGCTCAATTAACAAATGAGAGGCAAAGTTGAAAAAAACACATCTCTCCCCCTACCCCCTCCCCACCCCCCTTCCTTCCTTTAATGTTTCGCAGTTTAACAAATCGCCCAGGAAAACGGAGTGAGGAGAGATTTCTGCTGATGATCTGAAAGCACAGCTTTTCTCTCCTCCTTGCTGCTTGTCTTTGTAGATGATAAAATGCCAAAAAAAAAGGGAGAAAAGAGGGTGGCAGAAAAAAAAACAGGAGAGTAGAAAGACAGACCCTCCTAATGGTGTTTTTCTGCCCAGTGTGTTTGTTCCTGTCCTATCCCAGCTCACTCCTGACGCCAGTGAGATGCTCTAGAGCTACCAGCAAACCGGGAGAGAAGGGTTCAGAACCGCCCGCAGTGGAGCAGATGGAGCAAAAGTCTTCCCAGCTCTGTCAGGGTCAAACAGAGGGGGTGAAAGTGGACCCAGGGGTATGGGACTGGGACCAGTACCGAGCCAGTCCCTCCCTCAGTCCCCCCAGCAGCGCTGACATTGGGGTGCACTCATGTCAGGACCTGAGTGGGGCTGGGCTGGGGAATGCAGCCCACTCTGTGGGGGCCCTGGAGGGCTCCTGCTGTGGGGTCCTGGGGAGCTTCTGGTGCAGGGGTCCCGGGGGGTGCCCCAGGTGCTGCTTCCCAAGCACCTTCAGCTCTGCAGAGCTTTGCCAGTGTTGGCACAGGGGCCCCGCCGGGCGCTGCTGCTCCCTGGTCTATACCCCTCCACCTCACGTGTCACAGGAAGCATTTTCCAGCAGGGTCTAATTACAAGGTAAATAAACGGGCCCTCCCTTCCAGTTAATTTGTTAGGTAGCTTTATTACCAACAGGAGAGAGATGACACCGAAGGATATTACATACGGTGTTCTGGTAATTATTTTTATGACTTCATGTGAGTTTTATAGTGGTAGCAGGGCGAGGTTTGAGTTGCCACTTCCCATTTCGGTGTAATTAATGTTCCCCGCGTGCCACGGGCGGCCAGGCAGGGATGTGCCGGGGTCAGGCGTGTCGCTCTGCGCTGGGCTGCTGCCAGGAACAGCCTCTCTGCAGCTGGGTCCAGCCAGCCCGCTGCCCACACTGCGCTGCCCACACTGCGCTGCCCACACTGTGCTGCCCGTACCACGCTGCCTGCTGAGCAGGGAGCTGGGGATGGGGGGCACCGGTCCCAAGGCTGTGCCCGCACCCCAGCCCTGGGCACAGCTGTGATGACTTGAAGACCAAGGTGCTCGTCCCTCGCCCCTGTGCTGCCGCCTCCAGATTTATTTCCTTTCCTACTGGTTGCCCAAACTCTTGATTTTCAAAGCAAGCCACTCGTATCGCCAAAGATCTCGTTAGTCCCAGGGAAGTGAAGGTGTATAAATGTCTTCATGAAAGATGATGAATTCCCACAGTCTTCTCTAGTGAATTTAGCTTCTGTAAATCTCTCCCTCTCTTTTTGCATGTGCTAATTGGTCTTAGCATTAATTAATCTGATTTCATTATATTCTCTTTAATTTGTCAAGATATAATTTCTTTATTGGGCGAAGAAACGCTTTAGAGGATCGCTACAGTTGGAATAATTCCCCCCCTCCCCTTCTTTAAAGTTAGGAGTCATTATCAATTAAGCTAATTTGCATACACATTAGGGTAATCGGTTTAGTTTTAGCCAAATTTGCAAGAATTTACATAGCAAATTGACCTTCCACATTTTCACTTAAACATACAGAGTGCAGGAGAGATTTGCGCTGGCATTGCTAATGAAACCGAGTTTATTTTGCATGGTTCCCTTACTAAAAGAGGTCTAATTAGACCAAGTAATTTTTTATTTCATCCGTAATTGCAAAACAAATAAGCTCTTTGGCAGTTTCTTCCCTTTCCCTTTGCTGGTGTCATAGGGATGGGGAGCATTAACCAGAAAGTCATGTTCTCCTAACGGAGCCGCGCTTGATGGCTGCGCATCCTTCCATCAGAGGTGCCCGAGAGTCTTCTGGGTATCTTCTGCTCCAGCTCCTTCCCCCACCGACGTATTTTTTTGGCCTTGAGTGTTTTTTAACAGCAGCCTTCATGGTTTGATGGAGGATTTTACACTAATGCAAGGCATTACCTAGTTAATTTGGCCACAATAGAGTGTCATTTTGCACGGTCAAAGTCATTGCTACTTGAGCTAAAAGTTGCATTACGGGTGCGCTGCCCACCTGGCGACTGCCAAGCACGGCGGGATAAGTAGAGATTTATTAATGGGTGTCCTCCGGAGCTTATTGAGCGGATGGCTCCTCGTCTGCATCGGTGATGAGCGTGGCTGAGGAGCTGAAGCAGCGAGGGATGCTGGTAGCTGCGTGTCTGACGTGCCAGGGGCCCAGGGGCTGCCCACGACGTGCTTGCAGCCATGAACATGTGGTGCTGCTGCTGCCTGGGGACTGCTCGGTCCCTGGGGTCCTCACTGGAGACAGTGCTGGGCAAGGATGTTGTGATGCCAAGAGCTGAATAAACACAGGACAAAAAGCTGGCTCCTGTGACTGTAAATAATAAACAATCCTCTTTGGTTGCTGGTGCTGGGCAGGGCTCCCCAGCCCCTCACGGAGATGGGACTCGGGAGGGGCTGTGCTGCTCAGAGTGATGCCCCCCTCCCAGGGTTTGCAGGAGCAGAGCTTGTCCTGCCAGGCTGGTGAGATAAATCCCTTTAATGTGCCGTTTGTTTGGTTTTGCAAATCTCCCATATTCTCTCCTGCCGTCCTGCTGCAAAACGAGGCGCACGACAAAGCCAACCTTGTGCCCACCGCCCCGATTCCCGGCTCATGAGCAGAGACAGCTGTGACTGGTCCCAGCACGATACCTCCCATCTGGGCTCCAGAGCCCAGCTAATCTCCCCGGCAGCCCAGCGCAGGTCCGTCCCCGTCACACGCCTGTGCTGCCGGAGCGCAGAAGGGGGATAACGCTTTGGAGCCGCTGCAATCGCTTTGGAAAAGGCTCTGCCACGGCAGCGAGCAGCTGCTGCAGCTAATCCATTTTGCCAGCCCGTTTGCAAGATACATAATTAAGAGTTCTGTCAAGGGGGGAAACAAAGCAACCCATGAGACTTGGTTATAACATTCTGGTTAGTGTAATACCCGCTCAGGACCTCCTCTCCGGAGGAAGGCATTAAGGTGATCCTTAGGAACATCCCCGGGATTTCCCAGCGATGCCTGCACCACACCGACTTGGAGTAAATACTTTTGATTCCATTTGGCATATAATGAAGCACTGTGAAGGGATCCTGCAGGTTTTGGGGGGCTTGTTAAACACTGGATCAGTTCAGGTGATGATCCTTTATCCACTCCCTCCTCTGATTTCCAGTGTTTTTCTTTAAAAACGGGCTCTGTTCAAATCAAGCAAAGCCAAGGTGTGTGTGCTCAGTCCCGCAGAGCTCAGCAGTGCTTTGCCAGCTTACACTGACAGAAACTCTTCCCTGTCCCTGCCCAACACCGTAACGGGAGTGGTTGGACTACAGGCATGAAGCCAAGGGTTACTGGTGCGCCCGTTCAAAACAGTTCATCAGTCTGAGGGAGGGAGGATGCTCACAGAACCCAGCTCCAAGCAGCCCGTCCCTCCCAAGCTTTCAGGTGGCGAGAGTGGCCTGTCGAGCTGGCTTCCCCTGCCTCCTGTAAAGGGGACTGGCCGGCGGTGCAAGCCCTGCGAGGCCGAATATCCATCTCACTGGAGCATGTGGGGAAGCAGCAGACACTTCTGATGTCCCCTGACGTGTCCCCAGCATCGGGGCTGAGTCAGCAGAGCCAGAGGCACCCGGCAACCAAGCCCTCGCAGGAGCACACTCATCAAAATACCAGCAAAAGCAGGCAGCAGGGCGGGAGGGGAGGAGTAGCTCGCTGCAGCCCCAGGCAGCCACCTCGGCGTGCTGACAACTTGCGTGCGTCGTAGGTGCCCGTGAGCTTGGGCTGATGAAAAATGCATAGTTAGCGCAGCGCCCGCGCACATGACTCCGCTCTCGGCAAACTGCTGCTTCTGAAGCTGACAAATAGTGACTGGGTCTGGAATCAGCCCGGCTTCGGCCCACGTTTGGAGTGATGCTTTGGTTTACACCCAGGGATGGATGTTTGGTGGGTGTGGGGGATAGAGGGCACGGCCACGGGGCACCGCTGCCTGCCGCTGCACGAGGGGAGAGCCAGCGTGTGAGAAAACACCTATTTCTGCTTAAGAAAAATCTAGCCACAGTCTTCAGTTTGTCTTTAGGATATATCTAGCACTAAACGAAGCCCATTCGACACCTCCAAATGAGGTCTGTCAGCCTCCTCCCTGTGGGGTCACACCTTGCCTGGGCACGGCTGAGGCAGGCGGGGAGAATCGATTTCGGGGGGCAGAAAACCAGCGGTACCCAGAGCTGTGGACGGAGGTGTCGCAGAGGTGATGGAGAGGCACCTTCAGGGCTGGGTCCCAGGCTTGTGCCAGCTGATGGCAGCTGGTGGCTTGGGTGGAGGGTCAAAGGTGAGCTCAGCCTCTCTTGCAGCAGGAGCATCTCCATCCTGCTGGGTGCTGGCAGCCTTCCCCAGCGCCGTCAGACCTGCCTAATGATGGTGAAGGCAGCGAGGTGGTCTCCTGCCTGTCTAACTGTCAGGGAGGATGAGTGTGCCGTGAGTCACAGGCAGAGGTGAGGAGAGGAGAAAGGGAATAGTCTGTGCAGGGCTTGATCAGAGGGGCCGGGTGCTTTACATTTCTTCCAAGAGGGCTCTGTTTCCTGCAGGTGCCCGAGGCTAAGTACAGCCTGGGTGGGAGCAGGGTGCTTATCAGTTGCATTGCCTCCCAGGCACTGTCTCTCCCACCACTGGGCACTGCCACCACTGTGCTCTGCGCCTTTTCCTCCCCAGCATCTTGCCGAGGCACGTCCTGGCTTTGTAGGAGCCTTCCTGGGGCGGGTGAGGGCGAGAGGCACCCATCACCCGGGCCCGGCCTTGCTCTACAAGCTGGTTGCATCTCCATCGCTGTTGATCTCAACGATAATTACAGTGGCATTCTTCTCAGCAGCAATGCAAGGCCTTCTATGCAAAGGGTAGAATTTCTTTTCTTCTGGAGGGATCTGGAGTCCTCCACCTACCTATGTAGTATTTCTTGTGCCTGGTTAAAGATCATTAGAGCCTTTGTTAGCAGAGCTGACTGACAAGGGGAGTAGATTAATATTAGAACACCCTGTCAAAAGTGGTGAAAAGGCTGGATTGATTTTATAGGAAGTTTAGTCAGAGTTGTGTGTAAAGCCCTTGGGGGGTTACACTGCAGTGAATCAATCTCCTATATTAGCAAGTCCCTCGGGGAGCAGTCAGCTTCACTGTTTATTACAGCCAAGGCTGCATATAATAGATATGGCATTCGCCTTCTCCCTCCCCCTCTCTCCTAACTCACTACGTGAAGCCACAGCCCCACAGAGGAGCATCCGAGAGAACAGGAGGTGCTGGGTGTCTGGTACCCGCGGGGTCCCCTGCCCAGTCCCAGGCTCCCCTCCCTGATGCCCTCTCCCCAGTGACACCACCGAGGGGACCCGAATGCCTCTGCTTTGGGGACCAGCTTGGACCTTGGGAAGCTGCTGGGGCAGCTTCCATCCTGGGGCCTGAGGATACACACGGACGATATCACAGGAAGCTTTTGCAAACATTAATTAATGGGTTCCCACTACAGTAAGAGAGTTTTTGGCAACCCTTAGCAGAGGAAAGAGGCTGCATTCGGAAGCAGTGTGAGCTGGATACCCGCACCCCATTAGGCCTGATGGCTGCAATTACCCCTCCATGTAAATCAGCAGAAGGAGAAAGACATTGCAGGTTATTTGCTGTATGGCAGGGCAGGGGGCAGGGACCCTTGTCACACGGCTCCTCCTTCCTCCTGGCTGTTGTTGTGCCAGCACCCGAGCGCAGAGCTGAACCTGCTTTGGGGGAGGCTGGGAGACTGCACGCCCTGGTCACCTCTTCCTGGTGCTTCCATGGAGCTGCCGGGGTGAGTGTGGGCACTGCGAGAGCATCTCTGCGAGCAGCCCACCGCCGCATCCCTCCTGGCCTGGGCAGCAGCTCCCAGGGACGGGCGAGGGAAAAGCGGAATGACAACGGGCTGTGGACTCTTCCCAGGGGCCCAGGCTGTGCAGCTGGCTCAGTGCTGGGTGTCCCCAGCCCCCAAGCACTTCCCAGCCTGGCTGCGGCACCGGGGAGGGTAACTGGACAGCTGGAGAAGCTCTTGCTGCAGATGAAAGGCTGTAAATACATATATTCTGATATTGAATGTCTTTGTTAGCAGACATCAATACTGCCTTAGCACAGCCGCTGCCTTCTGGCTGCTTGTTTTCTCCCTGGCTTGGCTGGGCTCCCCTCTCCCTACCACCTCAGGGGCTGCTGGACTCTCCCAGCTACTGCCCACTGAGGTTTTGCACAGGGATACAAACAGGAGGCTCCTCACAGAGCTTTCCATAAGAAATAAAAACCCTGCATCAGTTCATTTTACAGTTAAATGTCTTTTTCAAAGCCCTGCCTCTATGCTGAGCAGGTGGTCTCCTGTGGTACCAGCCATCCCAGCCCTCGGCTCAGCTGCTCCTTCCAGGTTTTTCCTCCCCGTGCCGTTGCAGAAGAGCCTGTTGCACACTCGGCAGGCTCCCAGGAAGCATCCCAGCCGAGACACAGCCCGAGACGTCTGCCCACCATCCCCGTTGGCATGCGGGCACTTGCCTGTACACAGCCTTTCTGTGTGGTGCTTAATAAGCTGGATCATTTTCATTCTTCCTCTTCCACTGTCACTTGCTTCACTTTTATCTGCACACAGAAACTCCTTCGCGAGCCCCCCGTCCTCTTCTTTCACTAATGCTCTTCACTTTCAAATGCTAATAATCCGCAACACTAAAAGGCTTAGAAGTGGTTCTAGATTGTTTGATCTTTGCCCTGTGATCTACTTTCATCTCTCAGCTCTCAAATGTTACTTTAGATTTACTTTAACCTATTAACACGCTCGGTATTCACAGGCAGGAACTTTTGCTGTGTTTTGCAGCAAATCCACCCCAATTCTAATGAAGAAGGGGAAAGTTAAGCTTAGGGACATCAACTTTGCAGAGCGACTGGTCATCCACAGGTGGCAAGTACAGCAGGGATTGTTGATCTCCTCGTGTGCTGATGTTTCCAGAGGTGCTGCTTGGCAGGGAAGGGGCCGTGGTCTCATCCCCTGGGGATGGAGATGCCAGGGGACAGGGGCAGCTCCGGACACAGCCGGGGACTCTCCTGGGGGATGCAGCAGGCGGGGAGCGCTGCTCCTCCTTCCCCTTTGTCACGAGGCCCCCAGAGAGAAGGGCTTTGAAAGCACAGCTTTGTTCCGGAGCTCCTCCGGACTGCCTCGTCCTTGTCAGGGCCACGGTAGAGACATCAGAGCTCTCTCAAAGCTGTTATAACTTCATCTGGCCGGGCAGCCAGCCCCTCGCCCTTGCCAAGAGACAAAGCCGGAGCGCGAGGCGATGCTCAGACATTAGGGAACGCAATAAATCAGAAAGCAGAAGTTATCGAGTGCTTCGCTAATGGACGTTTCCTTCCCAAGCATCCCCTCTCAGGCTTCCCAGGGGCACAGCGGCTGCTTTCACAGGGGAGCCTTGCCAAGTCCCAGTCTCTGCTGGAAAATGTGCTGAGGAAGGAGGATGCAAGGTGAGAGGCCTCATCCTCAGCTGGTCAGCAGGAGTTGAGAAGTGCCAGGGTAGGGGGTGACTTCCCAGTAGAAGGCTGCCCCACTCCGTGCTGGGGGCTGAGCTGCAGCCGCGGTGCCGTCAGCTTCCCCGGGGTCCCTGCTTGGTCTACCAGCGTGGCTCCTGCTCCTGCACCCAGGCACAACCTGCGCCCATTCCCTCTGCTGCAGGAGCCCAAACCGCAGCACTTCTCAAGGAGAAGCAAACTGTTTAATATTTAAACCCAAGCAGCCCAGGCAAAGCTGCTTTTCTTTTTTTTTTTTATTTATTCTTTTAATTAAATGCCAATTAGAAAGGAAGAGAGGGAAAAAAAAGGCATTAAACACTTAAATACACACTACGCCCAGGTTGCTCGAAGTTGCTACAAGCTAATTAGCTACTTAAGTGATCATTTGAAATTCCATATCAAACAATTCATAATCCACCCCAAACCCAACGGCTGGCAAGGAGAAGCCCTCGGCCTCCCTTGCAACAAGCAGGCAGTGCCCTCCCTCCCCTCCCTGCCCCATGCCCGCCTCTGTGCCTGGGCAACCAGCACAGCTCAGGCATCAGTGCTGGGACATGAGGTGACAGGTCAGGATGGGATCACCCTGGGTTGATCTGCGAGTGTCTTCCATGGCCCCGCAGGAGAGCGGCATGTTCATTAGAGCCAGAGATTCAACCTTCACCCTCATCCATCCCGGTGCTGCCTGCACGTCCGACAGCCTCTTCCTCTCTCTTCTGGGAGATCTATTCATTACCGATGCCGGTTCCCGCGTGGCGCATGGAGGAGCTCTCAGCGGCGTCTGGNGCCTGGGGACAACCCTTGGATTTCCAGCAGTTTTTTCTTTGCTACTGGTGCTAAGTCACTTTTCCAACGGCTACCTCACGTTGGGAGGGGTGGGATTGGGGCCGGGTGGGAGCTGAAGCTGCTGCAGCTCACAGCCTGGGTTGTGCCCCTTGAAGATGGTTCTTTTGACGTTAGAAAAGTGTGGCAACGTGGTTTTTTTAGGGCCTGTTTGCTCTTCCCTGCTCGCCTGCCCACCCGCCTGCAGGAGGGGAGCCGGGGCAGAGCACAAAGTGCCGACAGCCGGTACAGTGTGCTGAGCTATTTATTAGTACTTGCACGTGTGCTAACATCGTTTCAAACTTCAGCCCTCATTTGCCTGCTACCAAACAGCAAAACAAAGCAAGTGAGAGGCTGTGAAGGGAGAGCATGTTCTAAATGCGCCGGGGAGAATTCAAAGGCACTTTAAAGTGGGGATGTGGTCTGGGGAAGAGTCTGTTTTCAATGCAGATTTGTTTTTGTTTGAATTAGTTGATGCTTATTTTAAGCTCCTGTGGCACGTTGTCATCTCTGGATTGCTTGTTTTCCTGTGCCAAAGTCAACCTTAATTTCTCCCCTCCTTTCAAGAGGGAGCCGTGATTTTCCCTCTGCTGCACAGAGCATCAGATGGGCAGGACAGACCCAGGTTCTCTAAGTAATGCTGACAAGATTACCTACTGATTGCCGGAGTAAAACATTGCATTTCAACTAAAGCCGGGGCAGATGGTGGAGGAAAGCACTGGAAACTTGTCTCTAATTCCTAGTGAAGGAAAAGCCTCATGGGGACCGGAGATTCGTTTTGGATAAGCCGGAAAACTTTGGCTGCTTTTCTAAAGCTCATCCGTCGATCCCGCGCATCCGGAGCCATACGGGCTGCAGCGCGGCCCCAGCAGCTGCCAGATCCCCCAGTCCTGACACCCTGGGGGCTGCTCCTCTGGTCGGGAGCTGGGCAGCAGCTGGTGTCGGGAAGCCCCCTTGTTAGCAGCTAATGGCCAGAAACTTCTCTGGCATCCATTGCCTCTGCTGGGTGGGTGGGTGCCGAGGAAGCTGGGTGTGCAGCAGGGCTTCCGATGCCGCTCTGCCTGCTGCTCTCTCTCTCCCTCTGCCCCCCATTTGTGATGCCTCTGTGGGTTGGTTTGTGCTCAGCTCTGGTGTCTCTGAAGATGGGCACTTAATTATTTAAGGCAATAAAGCAAGCTCTTGCCCTTTCCCTGTGCTTGCCCCAAGACAGTCTCTTCCGCCTGTGTTTTGGTTGCTGGCCTGCGTCATCCCTCAGCCAGCTCTGGTTCCCATCGCGCTTCCATCCAGCCGGATTTGCTCCTCTTTAATCACCCCCAGCACGGTGCGAGGCACGGGGGCAGCTCCCTGCCTGTGCCGGGGGAAGAGGATGGGCTCCCAGCCCACGTGTGTCCCTCATCTCAGCCCT
>VWZY01003718.1:190668-210082 GCA_013399075.1 Chloroceryle aenea | reverse complement strand
AGCAGGACACATGTAAGCCGAGAGCAGCAGGAACAGCTTCTGGAAGGGCTCATCCAGGCCCGGGGTACCCTCCCCTGCTGCCCACCCTGCTCTTCTCAGCCTTCCCCAGCAGAGATAACTCTGGGGTTGCTCCCAAGGCTTGTTTGGAAACCAGGAGTCTGCTGGAAGGTATGTGCAGCATTTTCTCTCTTTTTAGCCCGGTGGTGTATACAAGAATGTCTGCAACGTGTTCTTCTGGTGCTGCCTCTGCTGTTTGTGCTCACACCCCTGACAGGGAGAATGCCTAGGCACCGGTCCCCATCCCTGAGCATCCCTGTGTCCTGCCAGAGATGGGCTGTGGGGGACTGGGACCACGTCCAGGGTGGGATGGGAGCCAGCCAGGTTTGTGGCAAGGGGTTAGAGAGTCTCCTGGCTGGGGTGGAGAGAGGCTGGAGCTTTGGAAGTGGCCAAAGAACTGGCCTGTTGTGGAGGTGAAAGTGATAACAGTGGAAGTTGAGGGCTTATTTTCTGCTGCTACTGGAGATGGGTGTGTTGGATGGCACAGGAGAAGAAGCCAGTGGGGAATCCCCCTCTGGGGGCTGGCTGTGGTTAGTGATGCTGGAGGGAGGGAGGGAGTCTGTCTGCCTGTGCAGCTTCCCTCCAGGCTTGCTCCATAACACAACCTGCCAGAGATGCCCTTGGCTAGGGAAGGAGATGAGGCTTGGGACCTCTGGTGAGTGCAGGAGGAAAAAGAAAGGTTGCTTCCTCTGGCTTGTTTCCTCTCCGCTCTGTTGGCTTGGCTGAGCTGAGCAAATCACTTGTCTCTGAATGTGCCTCACAAGTGTTTCTGCTCAGGGGGTGCCCCCTTCTCCAACCTGTAATGATCCCTCTGATGTAGCTCTTAAACAGGTGGTTTCCTCTCTCTGTGTGCTCTTAATCTCATCTCTTCCAAAATTGCTTTGCCTTTATCTTTCTCGACTCTAAATATCAATTTGCATCCCCTCCATAATGTCCTGTCTCAGTTGTTGAGCACTTACAATGCAGGAATTAATGTCTCTCTTAGTTTTAATAGCTGCAGGGACAGTCAGGTGTGAGCTCTGCTGCAGCAGCTTTCTCGGGGCTACTGGGCTGTGAGCTTTGGCTGGAGGCTTCTGGGTGCCGCAGGGCACCAGGAGCTCTGTACCCACTGCCAACCAAGCCCTCAGCCTCCCGAGGGCTCTTTGCTCTCAGGTGGTTTGTGTTTGTCTCTTGTAGATGGTCAGCAGGGATGGGGAGGATTTTTCAAGGTGGGCATCACCTGCAAGGGGCAGGATTTGTGCGGTGGCAATCACAAATGGTGTGACAGAAGGAGAGCAGGATCTGGCTCCTGCCTGTTGCTGACAAGTGTCCCTTTGGGGTGGTGAAGCCAATCAAGAGCAGAGCCCCGGGGGGGGGCAGGGATAACCTGGGAGCTTCTCTGTAGTGGGTGTTCAGGCCTTGCTGAGTACAGGGGGCTGGGGACAGGGGAGTGGCTCAGTGCCCTGCCCACGCTGTGGCTTGGACAGCCCTGCAGCCCCCCTGCGGTGGGCGGCCCATGCCCTGTCCATCCTCGACCCCACCTCTGCTTTGTTTGTTTATGTGTGAGCAGAAGCCTAATGTAAATAAAGCACCGCCATAAAAATGTCAGGAAAAGTTCAAACCTATTCATTATCCATTTCACTCAGATTAAAATTTCCATCAAGGCTGTCTGGTTTTGACTGGAGTTGCTTTCCTTTTAATGAGCATGATGTAGAAGGTAAAAGATGCTAATTCATCCTTACATCTCTATCATCTCCCAGCTTTTGCTATATAAAGCATCAAGGTCGCATTCTGGGGAAATGTCTTTTTACCAAAGGTGCCATAATAATAATGAAGAAGCAATTTGTTTCAGCAAACTGCCTACAGTAATGAAGCTTAATTATAACCGTGTTATTAATACTGCTGCTTAAGGTAATTCACTTCTGAGCGGGGCGCAGAACAGTAAACTATAATTTAAACCAGAATCGAGACCTGATTTGAATCCTCCGATCTGCCCTGGAGGAAGGCAGAGCGGCTGCGCTCGCCCGCGGTCGGAGCTTTCCCTCGCTCGGCTTCCCGTGACGCGCCGGAGCTGCGGCCCCAGGCGAAGCCTCTCCGGCTCCATCACCACCTGGCTCCCCTCGGGGGCTGCGGGAAGCCAGCCCGTCCCTCTGCCTGGGGACACAGGCACCCGCAGGCAGCTCCTCGCTGTGACTGACCTCCGAGGCACCTGTAAAATGCAGGGGGAAATAAAAGCCACGTGCCCCAAAAGCAAGGTGATAGAGGTGCTCGGGTGTATGTGCCTTGGGAAAAGTGCTGGGGGCAGCCCCACATGCTCCCCAGAACTCTCCCCATCACCCTCGAGCACCCAACCTCCTCTCCTGCTGTTTTGGGAACCGCAGGACATGCCACCTAGAGAATGAATTTTCTATTTTTACTTTTTGTCTTCTGCTCTGTGATATTTTTTTAAGGCATGAGCCTGGAGGTTTGAACTCCCTGCAAACTCCCCGTGCTCCTCATCCTGCTGCTTCCCCTGCTCCTGCCTGTGCCCAGCTGTGCTCCTCAGCTCTGGATCCCCCTTTTCCAGGTTGGGCATCTCCACTCGGGACCTTTCCTTTGCCTGCATCAGCTCGTTCCCTCCCTGCCAGAGGCACACAGGCTGCTGCAGGAGCACCTTTGCACTCAGATGCTCTTTCCTCTCTTTCCCAGGCCTCTGCTCCCCCTCCCTCCCTGACAAGCTGCCTTCCCTTTGCCCAGCTGCAAGCCCTGACATCCTCCTTCTCCGAATCCCTCATTATTTCTGCTTCTTGCCTGGGCTCTCTCACCTCAAAGCCTCCTCTGCACTCCCACTCCCTCCAGCAGCCTCAGCTCGTGTGTTCACACGGGCTCTGGGAAGCCAAGTGACAGGAGATGATATTTCTGTTTTGCCAGTGACAATGCTTCCCGGCAAACCCCGCTGCAGCAGGACAGGGAGTGAGGAGCTGTGGTGTCCCTTCTCTCCTTCCTGTCCCTCTCCAGGGCTTGCTGTCAAAGCTGGGTTTCCAAACCCTGGAGCTCGTCCCTCCACACAGGGCTCCCCAGCAAGATTTGCTCGGCGATGTTGTGCCCGCTCACCCTTGTCACTGCCACGTGTGGCTCTGCTCCACGCAGTGGCAGGGAGGAGGAGGAGGAGAGGTGTGGAGGAAAAGTAAATAGGTGGAGCATTCCTTCTCGGGAAGGGGAAAAAAAAGCCTCCATCACTGTTCCACTTGACTGCAACCTCCTGCAGGCTGTTTCATCTCATATTATCTAAGCTCCAAGGGGGTGTCCAATTTGAGGAACAATAACTATAAAGTCATTTACAGTCCCCTGCTGCGACTCAGCACATGATAGCCTGTGTAAAGCTGCAAACAGCCTTGATGGCCCCTTCTGCCCAGCTGGGCTTGGGCATCGGTGTGATGCTGGTGGCGTGAGCTGGCTCCTCGGTGGCGAGGGGCCGTGCCCTCTGGCGAGGGGGCCTGATGGGGGGCTGGCAGCTCATTTCACTCTGAGGGCAGCGTGAGGACAAGGCTCGGACCCCCTGCATCCCTGCTGCACTCGCAGGAAGGTCATCGGGGCCACCGCGCTGCCTCCCGTGGAGCTGATGAGCACTTACCACCCACGAGCTGCAGACCTGCTCTGCACCAGCATTTTCTGTCCAATTTCCACTGCCGTGCTGCCCTCGGTGCAGCTCCACAGAGCCGTGATGAGCCTGTTCAAGCTGCTCCTGCCTGTGGGGCTGCATCAGGGGCAGGAAACTGGACAAAATATGAGGGCTTAGTGTCCTGACTTCAGAAAGGTGCTGGAGGACTTCCCACTCAGTGTGTGGAAGTGGGGTTGGGGGGACCCCAGGGTGGGGTGGGGAGGTCAGTGGGTGCTAAAGTGCCAGTGGGAGCTGCCTGGATGTGAGGATGTGGCTCCAGTTGCTGAACTGGACCTACTGTCTGGGTGCAAGTATCCCCCCAGGAAAGCTCTTCCTCACCAGCTCTGCAGCACTGACTAACTCAGCTTGATGTTTTCAGGCTTTTTTTTCCTCCTGGTGCAGAGGGTTTTTTAATAACTCTTTGGGGCTGTGACAAAATTCAGCTAATGAGGGTTTCTAGTGGGGAGTTGTCACGATGGCTGCCATCACAGCAAGTGCCCATAACCCCAGGATATGTCTTCAGGGTTGGAGTGCACCTAGTAAACCTTTTCTCCTGAGATTTTCAGCTTGGTTTCCAGGCCACAGTGGCTGTTTAACTGTTTTGTGCTGAGGCTCCAGGTGAGTGTTGAGGGCAGGCTGGAGCCGATGCCCTGTGCCTCCGGGATAGGCAGGGCAGGCAGTGATGTGCTTCAGCTCAGCAGCATGTGAAGGAGAGAAATCCATTTTCTGCTCTCGCCCTTGGCCGTGGCCCTTTCCAGGTGCAGAGCTGCAGTGGGAATGTCTTTGCTAGAGATCCTGTCTCCTGGAAGTAGGGAGATCAGAGAATGCAATGTAACCTCAGATCTAATCAGCTCTGCTTTGCTTCCTCACCACTTGCTTGCTCTCGTGTTAACATTTCCTACGCTACAGACCCACCATCGAGCGGTCGTGTCACGTGGAGCTCGGCCGTGGCCGTGGTGTTCCCGGCACAGCTCTGCTACTGCTGGGCTGCTCTTGGTCCCCTGGGTGCCAGTGACTTCTGCCGGGCTCGCTCATCCCAGCTGCCCGCTCTGCCGGCACGCTTCAGAGCCACGCTCCTGAACTACAGGCTTAATCCCTGATAAGAGACTTGATCTCAGTGGGAGAGAGTCAACTGGCAAACACCGCGAGGGATAGAAAGCAGCCCAGCAGGACTGAATGCATTACCTAGAGATTATTTTAAGAGGAGCAAGAGAAGGGGAAGAAGCAAGGGGAAAAAAGAAAAAATCAGAAGTAAAACCCAGGCACTGAGTTTCCCTGCGCATTCGTGTCACCTTGCGAGGTGCCTGGCACTTCCCAAGCCCTCCTCACGCTGACACTTAAGTTGAAAACCAAATCTGGTGCCTACCTGGGAGATTGTGGAGGAGGGGTGGAACAGGCTGCAGGCTTTCTTCCAGAAGATGGCCTGAGATGAATATGGGGAGAAAAATAGTAATGGATACACTTGTTAAATGGAATCCAGAGAAAAGCCTTCTGCGGAAATACTCTTGCTAGGGCTGGTTAAAGAATAAATTGAGTCAAAATGAGGAGCTCCGTGACAATTTACGTGGATGTTCTACATGATCCAATACTGAGGAAGAAGGATGAACTTCTTCCAGTAATTAACTTATTGCACATCAAAGCAAATGTGCTAAAGAAGCTTTTTTTGTGAAGTGGGTCTATTCAGCAGAGGAAGAAAATGGAAAAAGTGAAGTGTGCCCTCCCTGCTGTTAATACCCTCTAGCTGGCAGGGTCTGCCCGGAAGGCTTTCATGTTGTGGGCTGGCTGCAAAACCCTCTCCGGGTCCACCGGGACTTCCCCAGAGCCTCTTCCCAGCACCTAAGGCCCTTAATGCTGTGAGGAGCCGCTATGGCTGCACAGAAGGTGCTGGGCAGAGCATCCTCATCTGTCCAGAGCAGGCCCAGGTAGCCTGGGTCTAGTTTAAAACAGAGTTTGAGATGGGGAGGAAAAGTAGTCGGGAGGGATTTTGGGAAGAGCAGAAGTTTTAATTGGGTTTTATCTATGAGTTAATCGGGAAGTATTTCAGTGACAATTAGGTCAAAGCCTCTGGCATATCTGTGAAGCAGCCATCCATCATCAGCCCTACCTGGGCTTGCAAAGTCGTATTTATGAGTTTCCAACCAGTGAAAAAGCCCTTCTAAGAAATTAAGGTGAAAAGCTGACTCTTGACCATGGGGGGAAGGCTGTCAGCGGTGATTGATGGCCGGGAGCAGGGAAGAACAGCTGTTTATTGGGTCCGGCAGGGCTGGGAAACCTTTGTCTCTCAGCAGCAGCTGGTCCTGGAATGAGCCAACGCGAGGGTTTGTCCCAAAGGGCTGAAGCAGCAGCGCTGGGGCTGCCCTGGGGCTCCAGGGCCTGAGATGGACGTGATGCTCCAGAGCCAAATGGCAGCAGGAGCATCTACCAGCCACGTGGCTCGTGCTGCAGGCTGAGAGACCGTTGCAGATGCCACGGCCCCTGCCCCGCATGGCACTGCCCGTTGCCTTCAGAGGGGAACAAGAAGGAGGGTTGGCTTGCCGGGCACGGTTGCATGGGGATGAAACGTGGGCAGGCTCCCAAGCACGTGCCCAGGAGCTGGTTTCTGGCGGTGCAGAGCCCATCTCTCTGCAGGCTGCTCTAACCCCATTGCCACGGTGAGAAAAGAGAATTTTCCCACAGCCGCCGCGATCACCAGCCACTCTAAATGAGTCTTTTTTGCACAGCTCTGCCCAAACATGTTTAAGTCCTTGAAACTTACTTAGGTGTCCAATTGTTCTCCTCGAGAAAGGGGGGATAGAGAAGGAAGCAGTGGGCGGATGGCTCCCCTCCCTTTGGAGGTGGGGCTCGGGCAAAGCCTGGCATGGAGGCGACAAACAATCCCCAGCAGATCGGTGGGGGTGGAGCGACAGCCCTTGGAGAAAAGCTAGTGAAGTATCCTTCAGATACATCATCCCTTTGAGCTAACGCTGCTCTGTCCCAGATGAAATGGTTTTTAGAAGGGGATCAAGCTGTGATGTGTATGAAAATCTGAGGAGTTAAACTATCAGCTCAGAAACGCATGTTTCAATGTTAAAAAACCAATGTCAAAACAGTACACATTCTGGAGAGGAAGTTTATTCATTGCAAGGAAGCAGAGACGTGAAAAGCAGCTACGAGCCTTTTAAATTGTGAGACAAAATGTCAGTTGGTGTTATCTGGCCTGTCTGGGGATGTTCATTGACTCTCATTTGCTTGCTCGCTGCCATGTTTCGGATTTTCTCAAATTTTTGGTTCAGTTTGAAATGGGCCTTATTATTTTTAATCTGTTCAGTTCTTGGCACATAAGAGAATTATTTCCCTCTCCGTTTGAGTTTTCAGGCAATTCCTCCACCCGTAGAATTCACTTGGATCAAAAAAAGTGCAGGGCTGCTGACCTGCAGGGCATCTTCCAAGGCATGTTTGCTCATTCCGGCCCCGTCAGAGGCTGCGGGTGAGCAGGAGGTCAGGATTTTCCCGGGGGCAGAAAGTCTGGTTGGGTGGTTTTATTGTTGGAGACCCTCGGAAAGCTGTGCAGCCTCTGCAGAGGCGGCACCGTGGTGTTCTGCTTTCCTTCTGCCCTTACAGGGTCCTGCAGTCTGTCCAGTGCCCGACATCCCCCTGTCCGTCTCCTCCAAAGCAGGACCCCAGGGCCGTGCTCAGCTCCTCCTGTCTGCGCGTGCAGCAAATCCCAAGCCAGGTAGCAGGGATGATGGGCACCATCCCGTTCCCAGGGGACAATGTAAACAAGTACATTTTTTTCTTACCTAATTCTGATTGAAGAAATGCTAATTGGGCATCTCGTTAAGACTCTGTTTTCATCCCTTCAGCTCCCCAGGGAGCAGCAGAGGGACGGGGCTGCAGCAACCCACCCAAACATGTGGCCAGTGGCCAGAAGAGATCGAGGAGTGGCAATGAGCTGGGCAGAGCTGGGTGGGAAGGGCTCCTGGAAGGCAGAAAATGAGACAGTGAGGGACATCTTGAGCTGGAGCTGAACGGCAGTGGAGATGAGGGAATAATCCCACTGGAATTACAGGTGAGGTGATGTTGGTTTTGCTTTTGGGCCCCTCTGAGTGGTGCCTGCAGCGCTCAGATGGGAGCATCAGCTGAGGTCCTGCTCGCTAAAACAAACACTCGGCCGTTTCCCTGCCAGGCTGCAAGAGGCCAGGCAGGCAGGAGCCCTTCTCTTTTAATTAGCTGCAGCAGAGGCGATTCAGCAGTAAATGTATGGAGCTGCTGGGCTCTCTGGGTGCATCCCTCCTCTAGATCAAGTGGTAATTACTCCTAATTAGAAGCAAATAAATATTTGATATGCTTTGGGCTACCGCAAGTGACCACTGGAAACCCAGAAGTGCTGGAGAACATCTCCTACCTCAAAAAGGAGTTAAACCCTACCTGAAGCCGACAGGCTCTGTCTGCCACGTTTTCCCCCTATTCCCCCTTGCTCCCTGTATCTCCCATTCCCAAATTATTATGCTCTCTGTCTCCCACCAAGTTTTCAGCTCCCCCTAAAGATGAGGTCATTCATCCGTGGGAGCACGGGGTGCCTCCACTCCCCCATCACGCCCTACGGCGCAGCCCTGGACAGGGAATTTTCCCCCGGGCCCTTTGTCACCTTCTCTGCTTTGGCCAGATGGGAGCAGGAGGAGGTGCCCCCATCCCAGGGACTCTGCAAGTCCTCCCTGTAATGCCCAGAAATTCCGTGCGCGCACCAGGAACGTGGGCTGCTGCAGGTCCGCGTCCCTGGGATTCCCACCCTGCCGCCAGCCCTGTGTGGAACCTCCTGGTAGGGAGGAGGAAACGCAGCCGCAGCTTTGCTTCTTATTACATTTCTGTTCTGTAATAAACAGCAGTGGGTATTCATTATTATTTAAACACCCCGTGCTTCTGAAGCCTTATTTAGGTGGCGTTTTTCCACAGCATATGTTGGAATTTACAGTAAGTGCAGCCGCTCTACAGTCAACATTTGGTTTCTCTCACCCACGGACTGCAGTGCTAATTAGGGGAGGCTTTCCCTTGTTATCCTGGGGAGGTCAGGCACGGCAATTAGCATTTTGCGGAGTGCCAAGATTAGCAATGGGAGAGCTCAGCCTGCAGGAAGGTGTGGGGAGAGCTCCCAGCATGGGTCAGAGTGGGGCTCGGGGGCTCACCAAAGGCATGGTCTGGCTGGCTGGGCTCTCCAGAAGGATGACCTGAGCAGAGGATGGAGGGGAAGGAGCCTGGAGTCCTCATCGCGGCCGGAGGGGGTGGTGGAGATCTGGAGATCCTGCTGCTGGGCTCTTGTGTGCTGGGCACCCGTGCCCGCCGCTGCCTTCGCTCTTCCAGCAGCCACAGGTCAGATCCTCTTGGTCATATCCCCTTGGGCATGAGCCTCCAGTGAGCTTCCAAAGCGTTCCCAGGCTGGCCAGGGAGCGGTGTAAATGAGGGCACCAGAGCCTGTCCCCCTGTATTTGTGCAGTGGACGATGCAAAGCCTTCCAGGCATAGGTTGGAGAATCAAATTAACCTTTTTTCTCCTCTGAGCTGCCCCCCAGGTGGGGATGCCGGGTCCTGGGTAGGGTGAAGAGCATTGCAGCCCCTGGTCACCCACTGTGGCTGCTCCAGCGGTTCTGCCTCTATACCCCTGGGCACAGGGCTGCGCAGAAGCAGGACGGGTGGAGCGGTGAGCAGAGCTGCTCCTGTGATTCTGCCCGCCACGCAGAGCCAGCCCCGCTTCCTCGCTGGAGATACTATCTGCAAGCTGCTTTCTGTAACTTTATTTAGATCTTTCTGCATTAATTGCAACGAGAAGGGCTCAAAAGTTCAGAATAGGAGAGAGGGATCTTTGATGTAGGAGGCTGTTGTCTCCGAATAAAGCTTTATATTATTATGTAAAACATAAAGGGCATTAGTTAGAAAACTGTGCTGATTAATTTAAGAACTCTGTCTTCTTGGGCTCTGCCCCCTCCTTTAATGAGCGAGGGGGAGGTAGAATCGCTTGTGAAATGAACCTCTTTACTCCCGGGATTGCGGCGGAGGACTTCTCCTCTCAGGGAAGGAAGAGGTGACACCACCGCCGGGTCTGAGGCACAGCGGGGATGTCCCGAGCAGCAGCAAAGGCTGGAGGGGGACCGGCCCCCATCACCAGCACCCCAGGAAGAGCTGTGCTGGCCCCGGGGAGGGGGGATGCCTGGCGAGGTGCCGTGCGTGCAGCCCCCCTGCCTTGCCAGGCTGCGGGTGCTCTCCCAGAGCCGGCCCCTCAGCCAGAGCCCCTCTCCCCAGTGCTGCAGCCGGCGGCACGATGAGAGAAGTGGACCCTTCCCCCTGAAAATCGATCGGGAGACCTGGGGGGTCACCTAATTGGATGCCGCTCAGCGAGAGGCCGCTAGGGTGAGAAAGCCAAGCGCAGGGCTGCGGGCTGCCCGCGGGATCATCAATCACCCACGCCCGGCTCAGCCCCCTCTCTGTCTCGAAGCTCCATCGATCCGGGGCCGCAGCTCCCCCCTGCACGACAGAGCAGGCGGCCTGGGCCGTGCTGAGCTGAGCCGAGCTCTCTGTCCTGCTTTGGCCGGTGCTCCAGGCTCCCAGGGGTGGCCTCTGGTTGTTTTCCTTAGCCGGGAAATTGTTTGTTTTCTCAGGGAAGAAATTCACTTGGGTTTGCTGCTTTGTTTGTTTGTTTTGGCGCTGGCTTTGGAAACACTCCAGGGTTGTTGGCTAAATAAAAGCTAATTAATTGGTGGTGTCTGGCTTTGCTCAGCCATCGCCCTGCCTGCGCAGGCTGGGGTGGGATCCTCTCCTCCCCATCCTGCCCCATGCCCTGCTGGGGCCATAGCCACCTGCTTCCACTTCTCCATTCACTTTGGTTCTTCATCTCTGAACCTGAACCCGAGCTTTTGTGCTCAGACTGGACTCAGGCTCAATTCCACGGGCAGAAAAAAACTTGTTCCCAATACATTCCCATACATATATGCATTGTTATGGTGCACATCCCTTGCAGGAATCGATCTAAAGCAGCCTTTTCTTGTCCTCCTCTAGATGAGCAGGGCTGTGATCTGTTGTTCTCATGCTGGGATGGACCTTCCCACCAGAGACAGCACCAGCAGAATGGGTAAGCAGCTGCTGGGTGAAATCCTGGTAACACCAGGGAGCCCTGTGCCCACCTCCCGGTGCTGGGGGAGCCTCCTGGTTTGGCCACAGCCCTGATACCTTGTGGGGCCAGGCTCTCCGGCCATCTCCAGCCAGGTCCCGCTTTCATAAATCTGACCCGGAGTGATTTAGAAACTGTTTTGCCTTCCCTGCTGGCCAAAGAGCCTGGAAACGCCTCCCACTAAATCTCCGGCCTGAAGGGAACGCTTCGCGCTGCAGCATGGGGAGGAGGGGAGGCAAAGGGGCTGCTGCTGCTGCTCATTTACTGGTGTGTCCTTGGAAAAACTTGCCCGAGAGCCGGCGTGCTCCCTCCCGTACACCCAGAAGGATTGCTCAGAGAGGAGCTGGAATAATCGCCACAGACCCAAGATAAAAAAATAATAATCAAAGACTAATCCTAAAAACTCTCCTTTAATCTTTGTGCTTCCAGACGTAGTCTCCCTTTCATCTAGGACTTTGCTGTTCGCTAGTTATTCCACAGCCATAGAAACCAGAGGGCTGGAAGAGGGGAAGAAAAAAGAAAAGATTAGATTAACGAGCAGGTAAGCAGGTTTATTATTGCATCTGATCCTTCCTGCTAATTTCTCTGAGCCAGTTTGGGAGGTAGAGCCCACCGTTAACTTTGCCACAACCTCTCATATCTCTTTTCTTCCTTACACCACTGATCTGAACGAGGGAAGGGTCCGGTGTGCGCGGCCGCTTTCTGGAGCAGCGCAGCGAGGGCGCATCCAGGGGGTCTGTGTTTGTGGCTGTGCAGAAAAGCACTGGGAGCAAGAGATGCTGGAGGAGCAGGGGCTGTCTTGCTGGCTGATAAAGCTTTAGCTCAGTAGTTCTGCCCTGGAAATGTGTTGCCCTGGACTGTGTCCTGTGCTGGGCTGATGGCTCGTGGGTTTCAGCCTTCCTGACCTAGAGCAATGCTTTAAATTGTTTCTCCTGGAGCCTCCTGTCATCCTCGTGGGTCCACCCCTGATCCCAGCCTGTGGAACTGAGCGAGCATTGGGCCCAGCTCAGTGTCCTCACTCATGTCCTTGCTGTCATCTGTATTCTCCTGACCTCTTCTCTCCCGCCTCTTAGTCCCGGCGGGCGCTGCCCATCCTTGCACAGCCACTGCCAGGGAGGAAGATGAACAAATGCTTAGCAAACCATTTACCAGGAGGACACTTCACCACCAGACAGGTGGGTTCATAAATCCTCCAGCCCCTTCCAGACAAGAGAAGATTACTCCCTGCCCTCGATGAGCTTTGCTCAGAATTGAATTATGGCCTCTGCACGAGACCCTGAAGGAGCGGTCCTGCTCGTGGAGCCACGTGCATCCTCCCAGGCCACAGGCTGGCTGCTGCTCTGCTCTGGTGGGTAGATCATCCCTCTGAGCCACCGCAACACCCAGCTCGATGACTCCTTGCCACAGGCACGGGTGGTACTGGGGGTCTCCAATAGAGTCACGTTCTGCCCCTCTCCTGGGCTTGGGACGTGCTCCTCTTGCGTGCCAAAAGCTCTGTTCCTAATGATGTTTGTTCCAAAGGTGTTTTCCTGCTTTGTTTCTTCCCCCTGCCGCCCCCTTCAATCCAATTAGTGCCTTGTTGATAGCTCCTGGGATTCCAGTGAGGGCGTCCGTGTGACCCCTGACTTTGGGGTCCATCTCACACCCCTGCAAGGCTCTGTCTGACACGTTTCTTCATTTCATCTTCACTTGCCGGAGCTGCCTGAACTTGTCAGAAGTGTTGGTGCTGTCTCCAAAGTAGAAAGCTTTTCAATTAAACTTATTTTTTTAGGGCTCATTAAGAGAGAGAGAAAGAGAGAGGTGTTGTTTTTTTTCTTTCTTTCTTTGTGGGTAATTATTATTAATGGCCTTTCTATTTAGCAGAGGTTTGTTACCCTTGCAGAGAAGGCAAATGCTGGCAGGCTCCTGCGTTGGGGGTGTGTAACTGGAAGTGATGGAGAGTGATGTCTCTACGTTATTTATTAGCAGCAGAACAAATCTGAGGGAATAGGTGGCAGGGACACGGCTGGGCATGGTTCCCACCCCCCAGCAGCTCCTGCCATGGTGCGCTCTGGTGCAGAGTGCTGTGGGGATGGCACTCACGTGCAGGGCGAAGGATGGAGCTGGGTGCTGAGTGTGGGAGAAGCCTGTTCCTGCCTTGATCTCCTGCATCTCCCCCTTATCTCTGGGAAGGGGCAATTTTCCAGCCCCGTGGAAGGCCTTTGGCCCCATGCAGCCCTGCGAGGGTATCAAGAAAAAGTCTTGGTAATTGAAGCGCAGCCAGGACAGGCGGGTGCAGGTTTGGCAGAGTCTGGGCCACGCAAACCCTGCACCGCCAGCTCCCCCACCCCTGTCCGGGCCTCCCCCTCTCCCTGTGCATCAAAGCATCTCCAGTACACCATTGTACATGACCCACTTTTGTAGCCAGAGCATCCGCTTCTGTGAGAAAGCTCGTAATGCCGCGGTAATCCCGGATGATCAAAGGCTCTCCCGCCTCCACCCGCAGGTACAACAAAACCCAGCCAAAGCCGGCGCGAGGCTGGTGGGAGATGAGCTCTGGGCAGCGCCCGGCCCAGCGCAGCCCTCTCTGGAGCACAGACAGACGGCTCGCTGGCTCTGCTAGAGCAGAAAGCAGAAAATAGGACATGTCCCCAGGAAGCCCAGGTCTCAGCCACAGCCTCACAGGGAAGTTCAAGCTGGGCAGGATGACAGTGCCTGCCAAACACAGGGAATTCCCCTGTCCCTTCAAGGAAACAATCAAATGAAGTGGAAAAGGTGTGGTTTGGGTTGTTTTTTTCAGAACAGAAGTGTCCCAGGTCTCCCTGGAGAGGAAGGATGTGCTGTTTCTCCTACCGTGCTTTCGTGTGGTGACCCCCTGGTTTTGTTCCGCTTGGCAGAAATCCATTTCCTGAGCCAAATCTGTAAACTGCACTTAGAGAAATTAAACCCCGTGCTGCTCGAGGATTAAAGGCATTGACAGTCCAACGGCTGCATGTCTGCATAAGCTTGCTTTGCCCGCTCTCCTAGCAGTGATGCATTGAACCCCTCCCACCGAGGCTTAGCATGGAGCATCCCCCCCCACCCGCCTGATTGCTGCTCCTCTCAACTGGGAAATCCGAGTTCAGGCTCTCTGCAAATGCAGGCAGGAAAGAGGCACCAGCTTCCTCCGCTCCTGCTTTGGAGAAGAGCTTTGCTGCAAGCGACAGCCGGAGAACTACTTTGTTATTGTGTGTTTATGATCTTTTTAATGAAAGCTGAGGCTCTGAAGGAGGATGGAGAGGCCTTTCCATGACCCCACCAAACTCACTCATTACCCTTCAGGGGTGGGCAAACACCCACGCTGATAAACACTTGACTAATGGACGAGGCTCTGCATCATAAATGTTGCTTCCCCGTTGGCACTAATTGTCCTCCTTGTCACCGCTCCTTGCAGAGTGACAAATGATTTGGGTTTAATGGAGATCGGATTCCCCTGCCGCTCTTAAGTAATCCCTCTAAGCCAAAGATGAGTCATGGAGACAGGACGGGGCACGGGGGGAGCAGCCCGCAGAAGAGACATTCCCTCGCTACCTGTGTCATCCCTAACTGCCAGTCCAGACCGATTTTCCCCCCAGGTGTATTTTCTCAGCCAAAGCCACTTTATTTCCTGTAGTAGGAACAATATTTATCCTTCTCTGTGCCACAAAACCAAGTGAACGCTTGACAGAATTAAAAGGCAACTCGTCTAAATCTGATTCAAGAGCAGCAGTTAGGTTACCCGGGAAACTCATGGCTGTAGGGTCATTTTCCAGTAATAATTTGGTGAGGACTAAAAACATGACCCAGTGTTACTTTTCCAAGTGCTCTGCTAGACCAGGGACTGGCCAGACTTCCAGCATTCGGGGGATGGAGGCGTGCCCAAAAGGTCTCAGATGCTGGGGTCTCCTTTGCAGGGTGGATTTCTGCGCATTCCACTCTCAGAAGTAAGTATTAAGGAAATAAAGCATCAAATCCCAAGTGGGGCACTGAAGGTAACACCCCCACACCCCCCTCAACCTGTTGTCTGTGTGGCAAAGACCACTTCTTCCTGCATCAAGGAGGGAGCGCAGCAGCAGGATAGTCCTCCATTATCTCAGGTGTCCACACAGCAGTTCAGAAGAGTTTACAGAAAACCTTTGTTTACCAGAGGCCGGGGAACATCTCACAATGCCTGGTGCAAACTTCAGAGCTATAGGAAAAGAGAAGCATAAAAGGCATGTGGCAGCGACAGCAGGAGAAAGGACGGTGTTGACCTTTGGTCCTGGCAATGGTGAGGAATTTCTTTAGATACAAAGGAGAAAGAAAGACCTCTATCATTGCTGTTCGTGTGATCCACAAGCAAAATTTCTTCTTGACCCCAGATCTGTCAGTTTGAACCCAAGCTAAGGAGGGGGACCCAGCAACCAGGCAGCTCTGCGCTGCTGGTGCCGCACCATCACGTCACATGCTGCTGAGACCCTGGTGCTGCAAGGACAGTAATCATCAGAGCAGCCAGAAACCATCAGGCAGGAACCCTTGGTGCTGCTCCTCTGCAGAGGCCGGCAAGGGAGCCACGAAACCGGGCACTGACATTCCCCTAACTGGGGAAAAATGTGCTGGCCCGTGCACTGGTCCAGCAGGACAAGGTGATTGTCACGTCGGAGACTTTATTCTCCCTCTGAAAACAAAGCAGCACAGCGATTTACCTGGAAGGTTTGTCAGGAAGAAAATCAAGCAAACCCCAAACAAACCTCTCTTCAAAAATTATCTCGGTGAGTTAATGATGTAAGGAGGCTGCAAGATCCAGCTGGGTGAAAAGAATCTTCCAGCTGTGATATGCTAACGGCCTCCCAGAGCTAGGAAGTTATTAAAAATCTTGCCCCAGGGAAGGGCCCCTCTCTGCGTTACCAGCTCCCATAGCTCGGATGATGATTCTGAGATTTTCCGAGGTGTTTTCATTTCAGTAAAGAAAACAGATCTTTAAAAAATCCCCCAAACCCACAGCCCATCGTTTAGTTAGCTTCTCTGCATGACAATCTTATTCCCTGGTTTTTAGCTGCAAGTGCAGTAGAAGAGACCAGTAATTTCCCNGCCTGAAATGCGGTGCTGGGAACACGTTTGTAGGAAGCACTTCTGCTCTGGGCTCCTCTGCTGACAGAGCTGCGCTGGCAGGGCTGGGAAGCAGAGCGGTGAAACTGGGCCAGCAAAACCTTTTGTGTAGCAGCACTTAAACCAGCAAAGCCGCCGTTAGCAGGAGTGTCCTGCTCCTGTGAAGTGATTTGATGCTGCTGCTCTAGCAGGTGGTGGTGGGAATGTGACCTTGTCTGCGCTGAGAGGACATAGCTGCATCCTGGGGAGAGCACGGTGGGACAGGTGACCAGCCAGGGAAGGGAGCAGGGCTGCTCAGCAGAGACCTGCCTCCTGAAAGCATATGTTATTTTAATAACAAAAAAAAAGAAGGTGTGAAGAGCTGGCATTTGGCCCCCTCCAAGGACGCTAAGGGAGGATGGGAAGAAATCAGTAGGGCTCAGTGGAAGTGAGGTCTGCTGGTCAGCTGTCAGACTGCTGCAGAGTGATCCTGGCACCAGCTACCAAGGGAGGGTAAAGAGCCTCTGAGGCCGAGGGTCTCCATCAGCAGGTCAAGGCCATTTTCCCAGGGGCTGTCTGAGTGCTGGGGCACAAGGCTTGTGCTCCCCAAGATCCCATCCAGCCCCTGTGACTTGAAGTCCAAGAGACAAACACGGGATTATTGCAGAGCAAAGGCAGAGCCTGGCTCGGGAGCATCACTCCTCTGCTGCCAGACCTCAGTGGGTCCACAGGGTCTCCTCATCGCTGTGCCCATTTTGCATGGTAGCAGGGCCTCAGCTGAGCCACCCAGGGAGGAGCACCAGGCTCTTGGCGGTGCAAGGCTGAACCAGCAGAACCAGCACAGCGGGTTTGGCACTGGGTTTCCCACCAAACTTGGGGCCAGGAGGCTGCAGCGCAGCTCCCTGCCCTCCCGGCAGGATCTGGCCGTGGGGAGGAGCTGCCCTGCTCTGTCCTCTGGGTCCGGGCTGTGCACAGATGGTAGCAGAGTCTGCAGCCACAGATTTTTCCCGAAAGCCATGTTTTTTCCCTAAAACCCTGCCCTCTTTGGGAGCTTGCCAATGCACCACTGGCAAGGGCGGGGAGTGGAGCCCCATGTCCCTCGATAGCAGCTGCAGTTAATGCTTGTTAGATCATCCCACCTAACCTGTAGGGCTGTAAATCGCTTCCTGCTGAGCACCCATAACACACAGATTGGAGGTAACTTTACTCCAGAGAGCCAATTAGTGCAAATCTAGACCTGGTAATTACCTCATGATAAGATCCTGGCTGCTGATATCTCTGGGCAGATAAAGGCACTAGGAAGCAATCTCTTAATGCAGTGACAGTTATTACAGCAGCTTCACCTCCTTCCTGGAAAGCCTTTGGGAAGTTCAGGGTTGGGCACCGTGCTGGTGCCACAGCTCTAGGAGCAGGAAGGAGCTGCAGCCACCCATGCAGAGCAGGGGGACATTGTCCCAGGACAGCTTCTCTCTGCCCCAGCCTCTGCACGCAGATGGACATCTTCTCCCTGGCTTGAAAAGGCCACTGTCAGTCACCCTGGTTGTAGTCAAACTTCAGCAGGCAAGTGGTTATCGGCCGGGGTGTTTTCACTCTGCGTGGTGGGGACTGAGGCCACTGGGAAGCACGGGGCTCATACATCTCTAACAGGCATGTGTGGATGCTACAGCTCAGCCAGTTGCTGTTGGTATAAATCAAGATTCATTCAGGAGAAGCCATCATGGAGGTTTTCTTTTTATTTTGTTTTCATATTCTCAGGGACTGTATATCCTAAATTGGATGAACAGAAGACATGGTGCAGGCAAAGCAAGCCCAAGGGTCGCCCTGGGAGTTCAGCACGTGTGGAGTGTGTGGTTTGAACCGAGCAGTTGGAGTCATTGTTAGGAAATGGGAAGCTGTGTAACACCAGGAATAGAGTTGTAAGGGATCCTTAACCCCCCTGATGGTTCTGGTTGTTCTGTCTGCCTGTAGCTTAATTACACCATCAATTCCATTAAATACTGCAGCAACGAACTGGGATTTAATGAATACATATAGAAAAGAATAAATTGGACTTGCAGTGTAACTGATAGCCCTTTGTGCAATAAGAAGAAACTCAATCAGAGACTCGGTTTTGGCTCAGTAAAACTAGGGAAGGAAATAAATAAAAATTAACAGCCTGAGCCAAAGCACTGCCTTGGGGTGGCACTGCATGGGCTGGCACACCCCGGGCTGGGCACGGGCACTGGCTCCCCACAAAGGGATGAGGACCTGATGAGTGCAGGCGAGCTAAGGGGGGACCTGTGTGCGGCCCAGCACCCCAGACCTCGGTCCCGGGGGGAAGGAGCAGACTGTCCCAGCACCTTCCTGCAGGACACAGGCATGTCCCTTCCTTGTCCTGTGGTTTGTGGATTTTTGTTTTGTTTTTAACTCCGCCTGTCAGTTCAAGATGTGATTGCCTTTTTTTTTTTCCCTTTAATAACTACAGACTGTTTGCTCTGGAGGTGTCGGAGCACCCAGCCAAATTTCCTCTGTGTTGACGAGGAGCAAACAGTCCAGTGGAACACGAGTTCCCAGCAACAAGCAATGTTTGCTGAGAAAATCCAGAGGCATTGTGGTGTGTTCAGAGCTGATGCTTCACTGAGAGGGAACACTGACGCTGCTCACTCTGCCTCATGATAAACGGCCGCAGCATCCTGGGTTCACTTGAAAGGACTGAGATCCCAGGTGGTCGCCTGGTTGATACACAGAAATTTACCTGTTTATCTTTGTAGGCGCGTTTTGGGTTGGGATTATTATTTATTGTGTTCTATAGTAGCCTTATTTGTATTTTTTTTCTTAACCTCACTTGCATAGTTTAGTCATCTGCTGGGAAGTGTTGATAATGAGCATACAACTTCTTGCTGGCAAAAATCAAACAGGCCTTGAGATGGTTTGTTAAGCCTGAGCACCCCTGATAAAAGGGACTCGAGACATCAAGATAAGCACAGAAAAGGATGACGTGTATCTGGGAACTAATTTAAACTGACCTTCTTGTATCCGCCCAGGATGAGGGATGAGCCAAAGGATGGATGAGCTAACCCCGAGACCGTATATGGGCATAGGAAACCCAGAGTTCAACTCCCGGACAGGGCGGGGAAGACTATGAACGACCACCGGAGGGGGAAAAGACCCTAATCCTAATTTGATCATGCATACTCGGACTGTGTAAACTAATTCCGGGAACCCATTAGCGTAAGACTGCGCTTTCCAGGAGATTTGACGGCCATGTATGGTTTTTATGCCTCGGAGATGATGTGCTTTGCCAATTTGTCGGAGCACTTATGCTGGAGAATCCCCAGCGCTGCAATAAAGAAGCCTGCTCGGTAACAGCTCCCGCATGGGGTGTTTCTCTCGCAATCCTCAGCCAACAGCACCTGGGCTCCCATCTCGGTGCGGAGCGTTGGAAAGCGAGGGGGTGCGGAAGCTGCGGTGCTTTACATGGCAGAGGAGGGGGGTTCGCTGCTGGCGCTGAGCAGCACACGGTGCCACTGGGGCAGGAGACGAGCTGTCGCCAACGGG
>VWZY01003718.1:154945-183000 GCA_013399075.1 Chloroceryle aenea | reverse complement strand
GCGCCGGTCGCCCCTGCCCGTCCCCCCGCCCCCTCACTGACAGCTGCTGCAGGTGCCCGTGGGCCGCAGCGGCCGCTCCCCATTCGCATCCTGGCTCCGCAGCCCACAGCTCCGGCGTGGTAGTTTTCCACTGGATGGAATGTTTAATTTTCCCCTGTCCGGATGATGAGGACCCTCACCAGCCAAATTATTCTTTTTTTTTTTTTCCCCAAATGGAACTGATCTTTAATTGTGCTCAGGAGGCTGGGGGAGGGGATGGAGCAGGGTGGTGGGAAGGGGTTAAGGGCAGCCTGGGCTGGCAGAGGAGCACAGCTGCCTGCGGTCAGGGGGATTTGCAGCCAGGCTGGCAGGAACTGGGCCTGCCTGGCTATAAATGGGCTGCTGCTGGGAGCAGGGGCTGACTGGGGGAAGGTTTGTGTGCTCGAGGGAGGAAGGAAGGAGTGGAGAAGCAGGAGTATTTTTAGCAGTTGGGTACAGGGCTCCAGTAAGCCACTAGCAGACCTGCAGCGCTTTCCCTGGAGAAGGTGATGGGGACTGGAGGGCAGTGAGCAAGCCCTGGAAGTGAGCACGGCGTCTGGCACAGAGGTGAGGCTCTTCAGCTCTGGATCCAGGCTTTTCTTGAGGTTTCCACCTTGTGCTTGTGACCTAGGAAGTTCTGCTCTCAAAACAGCTTCCTCTGCAACTGTCTCTCTCAGCCATTTTAGCAGCCAGCTTAAACCAGCTCCACGTATTGCTGTTGCCTTGGTGGAGAACAGGGGTGCTTGACAGGTTCTTATGCTTCGGATTTAAAGACGTAAGGACCGGTTAGTCTTGAGGATATCCTCCTGCAAAGGTCTTTCTGAGGTTAAAAAAGATGTGTGAGTGAACTTGCATCTTTCAAACCGTGTTCAGTGAGAGCTGAAAGCCACTGCTGCTGCTCAGCAGGTCCCGGGGCCGTGTCCGAGTGAATGCTTTGCATTAGTTACTGCTTCTCAGCCTTGGCAATCGATACATTAAGTGACTCTGCAATTAGTTTGCTTGTCTGGCTTATGGAAGTGTGGGAACTGTGAGGAACAGGGGTTTTCTGGTCTGATTGGGCTCATTGCAGAGAGGGGTCCGTTCACACAGCGCTGGCAGCCCTAAACCCCTCTGGCTCTGCAGCCCAGGAGTCCTTGGCACCCTCTACACCAAATCCCAGCCTGTTGTGTCCGTGAACTTCTCCAGGGTGGAACTGTGTGGTTTTTTGGTGGCTGATCCCCCCTGGATAGAGAAGGGCTCCAAGAGGCTGCTTGGCTCTGCAGGGCCAGATGATGTCCCAGCCCTGAGCCTCAGGTGGGAAACTCTGCAGCGTCCTGGCAGGGAAGGGCAGGGCTCAGCTTTCACCCCCTACCCCCTGGGGAGTTAAACCCAGCACTTCCCAGTTCTTTTAACCCATGGTGATATGTCACTGATCAGCACAATTGGTTCTAATAGCTCCCCAGGTAGATTCAGGAGAGCAACGAGTTGAACATAAAAATCCCTTTATTATTGCCATTTTGCTTTTATATACCCATCAAGCTTTCATATTTAATCTCCTACATCACAATAGCTGATCATTTTTAACATTTGACATTGATAAAGTGCCCACTGCTATTATTCTGACATACTATAAAGCATTACACCCATTTGCAATAGAAAAGGCAAAGAATCAATACCCAGCCCCATTTTCCAGCACAGCAGTAAATCACGGGGAGCCTAACAAATTGTTTTAAATAGAAGCACCTTCAGAACCAATAAAGAGCCCAACTGATCCCTGTCCATTGTCATATCTGTCAGGCATCTTTTCTGCTAAATAGGCAGCGGGTGTTCACCAGAAAACGGCCAGCACACCACCTTGGTCCCCAGAAGAAGGTCCTGGGGGGCTCTACTAGGGGTACCTGTTGAAGGATGCGGTGTAAGTTCCTTTGGGATGCACTTAAGATCCTTTGTCAGGAGATGCCTTACAGCCTACCTCTGGCAAGGGTGAAGGTTAGAAAGCCCATAAGCTAAACGAGATTCAGGAGGTGAAGTGCTGCACCCGGCGGTTCAAAGAAAATTGATGTTCTTGATTCTCCCCAGCTCTGCAGCGGGGCTGCGAGGTCAGTCCTTTCCCGAGGTGTCGCAGAAAATGGTCCCAGATTGCTTATATTTTATGCGTTTGTTGCTGGAGAGCAGTGAACTTGCTGTGAGTGAGGGCAGCTCTGTTTCCCCAGGTGATGCTCTGGGGGATGGTTGCTCACCGTGGGCTGGGGGGTTCTCGGGGTGCTGGGGGCTTGCTGCACAAATGCCCGTGGGGGTGAGGGCTGAGTTCCCCCAGTGGAATCGGGCATCACCCGGCATTTTTCATGTGGATGTCCCTTCCTGTCAGACCTGTGAGCTCAGGAGTCCCGGGGTTTCCACGTGGGTTTGCTTTGCTGTGAGTCATGTGTGTCCCTGCGTGACCTCCACCCATCCGTCTTCTCCCTGTGTACCTCTGTGCGGTGGGTGCTTAGTCATGGAAAGGTAACATGAAAAAACCCCACGTAATTCTTACGTCTGAGATAACGTGAACCCTGTGTGCATAGTTTCAGGATGTTTTTGGCACGACTGCTGTCAAATAGCTGCTAAATAATATGGTTTACCTGGATTGACTGATTCCTAGGAACCTGGCTCCCAGACCCCAAGGATGACATTTCAAGCACATCCTCCTTTCATTTGTAAGGGATTAAATGAACGTGTTTTGACAAGATTGATCCTATGGAGGTTCAGATGATTTCTCTTTGTGGCTTCAATCTATAGCTTGTAGAACTGATAGAATATTACCGTGTCTCATTAAAATAACGCATGGCCGCCGGGCGCCGCTCCATGCAGGGAAACAAATGTTTGGGGAGTTCTCTCTGCCGCAGCCGCTCCCACCTCACCTGCCGCAGCCTCTGCAGAGGTTCACTTGGTCCTTTTGGAGACGTGTGTTTAACGCTGTTCCTCTTTGATGCCCCCCGAAAGGATCGTGCCGAGCCGAACCGTGCCACTAACGCCAGCCGGGAGCAGGAGGCGGGGTCTAGTTCCTCTGCTTCTGCGTGGGAAAGGTGCTGCCTCTTTCGCTATAACCTTCCCGTTCTTCTCAGCCCTAACTCCATGTGGAGAGGGGGCCGTGCCCGCCGCAGCGCGCGGGTGCTGGTGAGGATGCCCCAGGAGGTCGGTTGTGTCTTTCAGGCCCTCATCCCGCAGAAGGTTCTGCAGCTTTGGGCACTGAGGTTTGATGGCAGGGTCAGATTTGCCCCTGCAGGATGAGGTTTTTTTGGAGTTCATGCTCTTTGTTTCAATTTCATTAACCTTGTGACCACTGTCATAGGCTGTCTGTCTGCCGTGGCTGTAGAAAAAAAATAAAGGGGAAAAAAAAATTCTTTAAAGTCAAACCAATGTCTTTAATCCCTGAAGCTTTGGAAAGCCTGAACTGGCTTGGTCTGGCTTCAGAACTATTCGAGCCTGTCAGTTCCACTGGCAGAGGGAGGGGTAAGTCCCTGGCACTGGGGAATGCCTGGTTCAGAAGATGTGAAGAGCTGCCTCGGGGCTGGGGTGGGGGCCCCGGACCCCCCTGGGGTTGGTGACTTTGGCAGTGCCTCCTTAGGGTGCTGCACGGAGAGGCCAAGACCAGTGCTCAGTGGGGTGGATGCCGTGCTGGACACCCCCCCACCAGTGCGGCCGTCAGCCCGAGCGTGACCAGTCGGCTTTTAAACTGTTTTCCGTGAAATTGCTGCTGGTGCCAGCGGGACTGTTGGGAATGGGGCAGGAGTGTGGAAAGAACAAATGTGTTTCTTCCAGAAGCTGAATGCAGAGCCACCGGAAGGCTTTGCAGGGCCAGGCTGGTCCCGGTTTGTCCCAGATGACTTGAGTTTTCCTCTCCTGCTAAGTCACGGCTGTTGATAATGTTGGTCTGAGGAATGTGGCCGAAGGGAAGTGGGAGATCTTTTCTATCCTGTTCTTGGCTTGTAGACATGACTTATCTCCTTCCTGGCTTGGTCCAGGTTTAGGAAGCCGTTACCCTTGGATGGCAGGTGACAGCAGTAATCTTCTAGGGATGTGCTGGCAATTTGCATTGCTGCATTATGCATGGGCAGAAAACACAGAAATAAAGTACAAGGAACAGGAAATCATTGTGGTGTTTTTAATCTGAAAGGTGAGATCGAACTGCTGTTTGTAGGCTCCCTTTAATGGCCCCTCAATTGGTAATTAGTGTTATATTATCACATATCTTTAATAGAATATTGATGCTGTTGGCAGAGATATAATCCCAGTGTCAAGAGTAATTCCCCTCTTTCCAGCGTGTTGCCCTTATTACATACGGGCCCGGCAGAGATGGTCGGGAGGCTTGGCTGATGTATCTCAAATCAATTAGAGGCAGCACTTCCCCACCAGTGACTTACGGGGTGTCAGAGCTGTGCATATTAATGAATGGCTTTGGGAGTGTGAACTGCTGGGGAGGAGGTGCCGGCTTGGTCCGACTCCTGCCTGCTGCCTGCTCCAGTTCGACTGGAGCCTTGGGGACCCAACGCCCGTTGCTGGATGTGCAGGAGAGTGGGTGCAGAGCTGGGCAGAGCGCTCGGTTCAGGGGCCAAAGAGCCCTCGGGCTCGGGCTCACCTGAGAGCAGGTGAAAGAGTAATAGTTACCAAGCAGCGTGAGGTCATCCCTACCTGCAGCATGGAAATAAATGGGAAGTTCAAGTGAAATCAGCATGGATCTGTCTATTCCAGCCAGCTCCTGAGTCCTCTCTGGGCCGAATTCAGCCCTGGTGGGGTCCTGCAGCCAGCCCCTTCCTCTGGTGCACGGGCATCCTCCCCATGACATGGGGCATCATTCCCACCTTCACCACAGCCTTTTCTTGTGCTGGAGCCTGAGAGGTCTCATAAGCGATGAGCACCAGGCCCTCTAATTAGTTAGCAAAGGCCATTTTACTACTTGTACTTGGGCACTATGAGTAGAGTGGCTTCATGGATCGCATCCCACCTCCTCCAGATGTGCACGTAGACAGGCAGGGGTCAGAAAGATGTTGCAAGTGCCTCTCAAATGATGGCAAAGGGCGATCGGGATTGATACTTCCCCTGCTAAAGACCACGGTGTTTCTGGCTCTCCGTGTGCTGCTCTTCCCTCCTTCCCTCTGTTGTGAACGACAGAGCCCTCCTTTCCCGGGGCTCTAGCCAAGGATTTCTCAGCCATCTTTCAAGGGCACCGTCAGCCCTGGGCAGTGGAGAGCAGGCAGCATCCTTCAGCCTGTCCGATGGCTCTGGCGTGCTGGGGAAGGCTTTCCGCCAGAACAGCGTGAACCTTTAACTCCCTTCTGCTTCCCAAGCCCTCGGATGTGCAGTGAGATCCCTGGTGGGGCTCCTACCTGGACTTCTCCCCCGGGATGGCTCCTTTGCTGCCCTCCTGCTGGGATGGCTCTGGCAGCGTTGATGGATGTGTTTGCGGGAAGAGCGCGGCGTCCCAGCGGAGCGATGCTGTGCGTGTTCCCGGTACATCGTAATGTCAAATATCAATCACGCATGATAAACACAGTTTGAAAGCAAAGGACACTTCAGAAGAACAGGAGAGAGGAATTTTGGGGCTAATTCAGACATCGTGACAGAGTTGGTCCCCCCAGAGCAGGATGGTGCAGGAGAGGTGACCCCCAAGAGTGGCTCATGGAGGAATGGGGTTTCTGTGCAAGCTCAGCACCTTTGTTTTCCCCCAGGATGAAAGAATTTGATGACTGCAGAAACCATTGTGCCAGGACATCTGTAAGGAGCATCCCACGCTCCAGGCCAGTGTAAGTGTCCCCCAGCCCTCTGAACTCCTCAACTGGTGAAATCACTTCTGGGGAGCCTGTCAGCACAGCGAGGACTCCTCTTTGCACAGGACCTCAGAAGTCCTCCTCTGGCTCTTGGACTGTCTCTTGTCCCCCCACTTCCCTCCACCAAGGGGAGCTGCAAACCCATCTCAGAAGGGAAGATGGTTCAAGCTTTGGGCTCGGGCTTGGGCTCCTGTTCTGGGGCATCCCCGCAGTCATGGCTGCGTTTCCTCTGGAGCAGCCCGTGCTCCAGCCTGACCCTCCCTTCGGATCCAGCTTCGTTTGCTCCTTCAGCCCCGAGCACTGATTTAAAGATGACCTGTGGATGCCTCCTCTGACATCAGCCTGCATCAGGCCACCTCGAACAGCCTCGTGCCAGAGCAGGAGCAGTAAATCTGCTGCAGCTTCTCTGCTTCCATTTGCACGTCTCCCTGATTTATTTCTTCTTTCCCTTCCAGTGCTTTCAGCCTCAATTAAGTGAAGCGGTTTAGCATGTGCCTGCATTACAGCCCTGGTCCCATTGACATTTACACCTGAGCATGGTGTTTTGAAGCACCCCACTGTACAGGAGCCTTTAAATAGCCTTGTTTCCATTTTGTTGCATGTCAGTGCTGATGACAAGGTACAAAACTCTCCAGGAGACGGAGCGAGGAGTCAACGTTGCACACAAGCTTCAGAGCCTGCTCTTCTTTCAGCAGAAACCCGCTTTCTGTAACTCGTTTGTCTCCTGTGCAGAATTCCTGCAAGACCTGGAGGTGTGTTGCCCAACCGAGCTCCATGGATATGAAAGCCTCTGAAGATAGATGGTGACTGCCAGCTCCGAGGTTCATCAGGCTGGAAGTGCTTGTGACGCTGCTCTGCGCCTGCGGGGCACGAGTCAAAGGCAGCGTGTGGCACGCGTGGCACAGCGTCCCCTTCCCCTGACCTCCAGCAGGGCTAAGAGCTCTTGGAAAACGTGATCCGTAGCCTTTAAATGAATCCCAGAGCTGGGATACGGTGGATGGGAGTCATTAGCAGGAAAGTTATGCTTCAGAATGCTCCCAGTGAGTTCCAGAGCCTGGATGTATTTAACTTTTAGCAAAACACCAGTAATCAGAAGTCTTTTCTTCGTAGACACAAAAGCGTGTGCGGCGAGGTCTCCGAGATAATGACGGCGATGCACATTAGCATATATTTTCTTGAGAACTGAACTGTCATAAGGCTGGCCTTGAAAGCTATTCGGAGTATTTACAGCTTTTATGAGGCCCCCCGGGAGAGAATAATCTTGAAGTACTGCAGACACTGCTTGGAAGAACTGAAAAACATTCAATTTAGGAACAATTTTGCCACTATCCAGCTATTTTTTTGTAAGCTCTTGATCCCACCGACCGTTATTTGCCCACCCAGACCCCCTCTGTCGTAGTGGTGGGTTGCAGCAAAGGCAGCTCTGATGGCACAAGCTGGGAATTGAGGCTTTGGGTAGAGACAGGGCAGCAGTGGGTAGAAAGCTTCAGGAAAGGAAGCAATGTCTTGATGCAAATCCCTCTTTGGAAACAGGAAAGAGAGGGAGAGACATGCCAGAAGACAAAGCAGCTGAATTGTCTCAAAACAGCATGCTTGTCATACTTTTCCAGGAGGCATCGGTGGATGTCTGAGTCTACCCGAACGCATGTGTCGTGTCCTATTACCCCATCCTCAGGATTCTGTAACCATGTCAACCAGAAAGGAAGACAAGGAAAGCAAGCAAAAAAAGGAAATCAAAAAAGGAAAACTCAGCCTGAAACCCACTATCTTTTGGATTATGCAAAACACCCGAGTACCTGATACAGCTTCCTAAATTACAGGGTTTTACAGCCTTCTGTTTATAGTGGGATGTCACCAGTTGTAATGATCTGCCGTATCATTATGGGAGCAGATGCCAGGCTCGTGTCTCTGTGCCTGTACACAAGGGCTCTCTCTCGCTGTAGTACCATGGAGGGGTTTCTGAGCTCCTTGGCAGGTTTGAAGGACAGAGATGATGCTTACCCAGGGTGTGTGCACGTCCACAGGCAGCTGCAACCCTGCGGAGCCGCTTCCCAGGCGCAGCCACCAGCCGTGGGGCTTGGCCAGGCTGCGGGTCCGATCCCATCCAGGAGCTCCACTGTGTCGTTGTCTAATTACAGCAGCACAGCCACTGTCATTACTTGATTGTCCTTTTCCTATTACTTAAAAAGTTCGTCACGAAGCAGAAACAATCCATTCTGGCCATATTCCCTGTAAGTAAATGAAAATGGTGAGTCGGGAGACTCTGAGCGGACAGCTTGGACCAAATACAACAGGCAGAAGTGCCTCTAGCTCTCTGGGAGATAATTTTTAAATGGTAACAACATCCGTGGGAATGAATAGCAGTTTAAAAGGTCTGAAGCCGTACAAATGTCCCCGACAAGCAGTTTGTGGCACCTCAGCTCAAGCATAAACGGAGCTGTGTGCCGTGAGCAGAAAACAAGCCTTGAGCCTGGCCCTGCCTTTGCTGTTGGCTCACCCCGAGCATTGGAAACCATCAGTCAGCGATACAAGTGTGACAGCCCAGGCACTGCAGCTCTCCCATCCCTGTGCTGCTTCAGAGGCACCATGGGATGTGCATCCCTTGGAAAACACCCCGTGCTGCCAGGTGAGAGGAGGAGGAACCGCTGGTGGTTCAAGGGGCTTGAGGTTATTCACGGGACTGGTGCCAGCACCCTGCGTCCCCCAGGCAAGCAATGGGAGGCTTCTGAAAAAAGCAACATCATTCTCAGCACAAAATAACCCAAGGGGAGCAACAAGCAGCGCTCCTCTGTGCAGACACTTACAAAAATAATAGTAAAAAAAAAAACCATGTGCCTGAAGAGAAATAAAAGAATTCTTGGAGCTCATCTTTGGGGCGCAGCAGCGTGAAGGGCATGTTTTATTCAGTGAGGAGCAGCTGCACTACCTGTAGCAGAAATTCAGCTTGTTGAGGCCTAATCTAGGTAGATCACTGAAGCTTTGGAGAGTCTAAACAGCCAGAGAGCAGAAGCTCTCTTCTTTGCTGGAAGCAAGATGCTTCTGCAGCTGGGGCTGACCTTCTGCGTTCGTCTTGCCCATCGTGACCCCGGTGCATCGTCAGAGGTGGATTTTCCCTGTGCGGAGATGCTTGGGGGGGTATTTTTGTGGCTGTACCTTCCAAGTTCTGAAGCCCCCAGTGTCTCACTTGTACCAAATTCCCTCTCCTCATCTGCAGTCCCCCTCCGGCAACACAACCTGCAGGATCAGGACCCCGAGGGGTGTGCTGCTGTTCCCAGCCTCTGCCTCAGCTGGAAACCCAGGTCCAGGAGTCTGCTGCTGTTCCATATCCTAGGCAAAAGTTCTGGGTGGATTCACTCACGTCTGCAGCTGAGGTCAGACAGAGGAGGTCACGACACGGTTTTATGCTCCTTTCTTCCACGTGCTGGGATTCAGAAGATAAAGTTAGCAAAATTCCTCCTGTTCAGGGCAAAGAGCAAAACTCGCAAAGGCAAAAGCCTGGCCAATAAAATCCCTCACGTGCCTGGAACACGAGGCACTGGGTGATGCGCTGGGGTGGGCTGGAGGGGGCAGGCCAGACCCAGGTGCCGAGGCTGCCTGAGCTCCTCTCTTCCCCCTGACTATTTCTCAAGGTCTGCGGTGCCTTTGACTTGCCTGGGTTGAAGGATTCCCCCTCCAGCCCTGGAGAGCACCTTAGCAGAGGGATTCTCTTTCTTCCCCACTCAGCCGTGACCCTGAAAGCCTCTCCCTGTATTATCTCTCTCTGTACAGCTGAGCAAGTACAGAGACAGAGCTGAGCCATCCTCCCTGCTCCCCTCCAGCTCCTGAAGCACTGGCAGCTCCGTTCTGAGAAGCATCTTCAATATTCTGTACTGAGCATGCGCCTGGAATTTCTCTTGGCAATTTCAACCTGACTTTCTCTGTTCTGATGGTGCATTGATGTCGGCCAAGGACCCAGCACAGCTCACAGCCCTCGTACACGTGATGGAGCCCGACTGGGACCACACCTCCAGGTCTGTCCTCCTCTGTCTCCTCCTGGAGCTGTTGTGCTGGTGAGGGTGGACAGAAGAGGATGGGGCATGAGGCCCCTGGTCCCTGCTGGGATGCTGCATCCTGCAGAGAGAGGGGCTGGCCAGTGCTCACAGTAAATGGCTCCCAGCATGAGAAATGATTTAGGGGAGATGGTTTAAAAGTCAGGATGATTAATGTATGTGACTCCTCCAGCATGCTGGAAATGATAAATCAGGATGGAATGTGGAAGCAGTGCATAAATTTAGAGGGTGTCTGCATGGGGCTGGTGTGGAGGAAGGCGAGGCTCAGCCAAGGTGGCCCCTGACACCTTCATACCAGCTGGCTGAGGATGAGGAGGGTATGTGCTGCTTCGCCCCCAGCACCTCACGCGTGTGCTGAGGTTCCCCTTGCCAAGGGCACACGGTGTCGCTCGGCCGGGTCCTCTCCCCACGCGGGCACTCGGGTTAAATTATCTGTGTGGGAAGGATCCAGGAGGTGTCCCAGAGCCCCTTTCAGAAGCCCAGAAATCATCAGTGAAGATGAAGGAAGCAAAAGGTTTATGTGTGTAGAAAAGGACCGGGGGCGGGGGGGAAGGACATTTTATTACTGAAATTTGCCAGAGAGACTCTTTAATAATGTCATTCATCTTTCTGTCAAATACATCACATTAGGGTAGTGAAAAGGAACTTTGAGAAGATGAATTAAGGCTTAAATACATTAAAATGACTTAAGGAATATTTGAGTGCAATACAATTTATTTTTTGTGTAGGCTTCTTTCATGCTGGGGTCTCTGCTGTCTCAGAGGCCGGGAGGATGCCTGTGCAGCTCCGCGTGAGCGCTGCCACCTCCAAGCGAGCTGGGACTTCACTCGGTGTTTTCTTTGGACCAGAGATAAGCTGGCACAGGTGGCACAGAACTGGATCCCCCTGCAAGGCTGCTGAGTCCCTGCGAGCAAAGGGAAGCTCAGGGTGGGAAGCATCGTGCTTTGGTTTTGAGTGCTGTGAGGTTCCAGCCCACCAGTAACCTTGACCTGAGCACTTTGCCCCCTGCTTCATCCCCAGGGTGAGTGTTAACACGGGCTTATTTACCTTCCTGGGGGGGAACACCACCCTCCTGGGCCCTCCTCTGAAAAGAGAAATGCATCTCAATTTATTGCCTCTGAGGCCGTGACCCCACTTGGCACCGTGTGGTGGTGGCTGAGCAGGTGCCAACAGCCAAGGGCACCCAGCTGGGCTCCTGCCAAATGCCCCTTCCAAGCCCCAGTCACTGTGGGGAAGGAGAGAGCTGCCCTTCCTTCCCCCCAGTGCCACTTCTGCTCTGCCTTGGAGTGAATGAATTGGAGAAAAGAGAGGAGGGGCAGGGGGGATGAGGGGAGAAAAGAAGAAAATTGCCTGGAGCTACTTCTTGTTCTGCAATGTTAAGACTAAAAATAGCTCAGCAGAGCCCTTCTGCCCGTGGGTGCTGTGCAGGGAGCAGGCGCCCACTCCTCCTGTCACAGGAGGCAGAGCAGTCCCTGCTTCCAAGTATTTATTTGTTTGTCTGTCTTGTGACAAGGGCTTTGCTTGACTTTTGGTCTGTTTTTGCTGCTCAGCCCTAAGTGCTTCATCAGAGAGAAGCCACAGGAAAATGCTGAGAGTAATTCAGCTTCTAGGAAATAAGAAGCGGGAGAGATGCTGAAGCACAAACCTCGGTGAATGCAGGATGCACCGCGCTGCAGAAATTGAACTTTCCCTGCCATGGAGCGCTCTTTGAAAGCATTCAATTATCTCCCCGCGCCTATAGAAAACATTGGAATTGCTTCCCAAAGGCTTTAAAGGCCCTCTGTATAAAAGGCACGTGGCCGCTCCGTGGCAGAGGAAATTAAAAACCCTCCACAGCAACCTGTTTGTGCACCTGGGGAGGGACGAGTTCCTCTGGAACCATCCCCACCTCTGGCTTCACCTTTGCCCCCGAGCCGGCCCTGCTCTCCATCCACCTCTCCCTGCAGGCTCATGGGGCGAAGGTGGAAGATGCCTGCTCTGGATGCTTGGGAAGAGGGTGGGTGGATAGGAGAGGGAGCATGGGACCGCTCAGGGATGGGGGCTGCAGGCAGGTACCCCGTCCTCCCCTGGCGTGTCAGCGGGAGCAGAACTGGCATCCGTCTGAGGTTGGGAAGTTAAATGTATTTGGATTGAAAAGGAGCTGTATCCAGGGGGAAGGGGATGCGTGGGGCTCTCCCAGACCACCTTCCCAGACTGGAATGCTGCAAGAGCATGCTTGGTCTGGGTGACCTTCTTGCTGTCAGAAAACATATCCTTTCTGAGAGTCCTCGGGCTGCAAACATCCCCCATCGCCGGCTTAAACGAGGCGAGAGGCTTTCGCTGTGCAGTCAATGTCATTAGTGCAAACTGGTTTTCTAAGATCACGATTCTCCAGCTATGAAACCACGCGTGCGCTAACTCAGGCTTCATCTCCTTTCCTAGAGCTGGCCAGGGCCGGGCACATTCGTTATTATCCTGCGCAGAAACCCCTTGGTGCTATTCCAACACATCCCACGAGTCCCGGCACAGGGAGACCCCGTGGCCACGCTGCTCATGTGTTTCCAGAGCATCCCCCGGGACAGGGGAGAGCTGGTGCCGGGTGAGGCCTCGCAAGCAGCACCCTCTGGCACCCACAACCTGCCCTGCTGCTGCTTCAGATGCAGCCTCCCGCCCAAGATGCAAGCGGATGAGTTAACAGATGTGACAAAGAACCAGTCTGTAATTGGTGTAACTTGTCACAGGCGTTCTGGAGCGCTCCTGGTTGTACGTGCTGCCGTCATGCTGCATTTTAGACTCCCCTGATCTCCGACTCCTGTCTCCACAGAATGTACAAGAAGGATCTGAGCGCACGTACGTGCACAAACACGCGCGGGAAGAGAGCAGGGGGCTCGCGCTTGTCTTTCCCTTCCTAATGAGGAGGCGTTCTCATCCCCCAAGCCGTGTGGCAGTCGGGGACAACGTGACATAGCCTACTGACGTGATGTCACTGAAAGGCATCCTGCTGGGGCAGGGTTTGGTGTCCACTCTTCCCTGCCTGCCATCCAAGGCCTGGGGGAAAGCAGATGAGAGGCCTCCTGAAAGCCCACGATTTCCCGGGGCGGGAGCGGTGCTCTCCGGGGCACACCAGGTCCAGAGGGAGCCCTGAGGTCCCTCTCGCCTGGCGATGGCCACTGGCCCCAGGCAACCCCTGGCCCTGCTTTCACTGGCAGCAGAGTGCACATTTAACAGCCCAGCCCTGGCTGCTGCTGCCGTGCCCCCCTGGACACCTCTGTTGCAGGTGGTGCCCCTTGCTCGCCACGACAGCCTCTTCCCCTCATTGTGGTCCGAGCCTCTCCTCTCTCTGTCCCTTTTTCCTCAGCAGAAACCCATTACTGCCTGTGATATATTTTCAGTCAGCCTTGGATAAGTTTTCCCCCTTGCCTTTATTTTATGTCCTCTGTAGGATTTCATGAGCTTGAGAATATTTTGCTTCCCTTTCCTGTGAGTTGTTTTATGAGGCTTTAATTATTATTGTTTATTATTATTGTGCTTTAATTGTCTGCTTGGGTCCCTCTGAGCCATTGAGAGAGCAATTTATAAATAACACTATTTTTATTATTCCTATTATTTCTGTAGCTTTCTCACGTTCTCCACGTCTCCCCTCTGCCCCTTTCCTCTTTTACAGGCCTATATGTTAAGTTCCTTCATCTCTCCTCATAACTCAGACCTGCCAAACCCTCTCGATTCTGTTTCCACTCGACTTCAATGCTCTTTTTTCCTGCTTTTAGTGAGATGCTTCGAAGCTTAGCGGCACGGGAGGAGTCGTTACCGGGTGTAGCCCTGCAGCAATGAACTGACCAGCCTGGGGCACCGCCTCGGACTGGGACTGCGCTGTGCTTCCTGCGCTGCCTTCGACGAGCTGGGGTGGATGCCGACCATCGCTGGGCTGTCGTGACAGGTGAGAGCTGGGGACAGCGCAGCTGCTCTCCCTGGGTACTGCTGATCCCTGGGGGGTGATGAGTGAGCGGTGGGCTGGGGGATAAGGAAATGCTGGCTGCCCCATGGCTGGGGCTGTCCAGCAGTGGGGAAGGTGGCTTCAGGGACTGGCAAGGTGTGGGTCTCCCTTGGGTGCTCGTGCAGGGATAACGTGGCAGGTACAGGAAGAGATGCATGGCTGGGGAAGCCAGGAGGGTGGATGCATCTCCTTGGAGGGGGTCAGCTCCTGCTAGAGCTGCCTGGCAGCAGCAGCTGGCTCCTTCCAAAAGGTCACAGCGTTGCCGGTATGGAAGCAACACCAGGGTTTTGCTCCGCTCCTCTGCGGGAGACTCGCTCTCAGCCAGGCCCAGGTACCGCGCTGCTGAGCTCTGCAGGCTCCTTCGCTTTGCGTTGGTGTCTTGGCCTCGCCAGGCACCCGTCGCCTGGTGCGGTGGGGGGGCAGGAGGTGTCTGCAAAGCTGCTTCTGCACCCCGGGGTCCACAGCCGGTAGCGCCGGGGTGCCTGGGTTTGTTGCCCTGCGTGTCCACTCCCCGTGCCTCTCCGTGCTAATGAGTTTGCTGGCAGGAGCAGCTGCAGGGGCAGCAGTTTTTAGGCAGCGCCTGCTAGAAGTGAATTTTTAGCTCATAAAAACGAGGGCTGTCGACTGATGTGCCAGCCGCGGGAGGCACGGCCGGGACCGACATCCCTGCGTGGGGTCAGCCACACGGTGATGGGGCCGCGCACCGTGAAAGAGTGAAATGTTGCTCCCCAACAACCAGAGAGGGGAATCGCGGGGAAAATGCCTGTCACTGTTTGTTAGATACCCAGGTCTCCTGTCTGGCAGCTCTAATGAGGGGGAAGCAAATCCAGACTTGCAAACAAGCGTGTGTTGCACCTCTCTCTGCAAGGAGATTTTTTAGAGATGGATTAAATAGGTTTTGGGAAAGCGTCTTTGGGATTGGAGCTACAAATGGCTTTTCAGCTCAAACCCATTCATTCTGAACCCCCAAACTGTTTCATTAAACATGTTTGGGCTTTGTTTGTTTATGTCGGAAGCGATACATTCGCTGGGATCTGCAAATTGAAAACTTTGAAGTGTTTTCCTATCTGGGGCTTCCAGTGAAAAGCAAATGCCTTTCAAAGGTGGTATGGAAGAATAAGAACAATTAAAAATTTATTTCCCAGGAGGAAAGGGAATTATTAGAATGATCGGAAAAAAAAGTTCATGTGTCTATTTTCAGGCAAACTTCTCTTGGCTTTAAAGGTAGGAGATGGCATCTGGTGTGAATAGAATTGCACAGGGCCCTTTTGTGTCATTTGAAGCCAGAGAGAGGAGTCTGCCCAGGGCTGCAGAAAGGCTTTGCTGACACCTGACATTTGAGGCAATCTGCCCTTTTCCAAAGGCAAACGCCTTAGAAGTATTTTCATGAGCAGGAGCGATAATCAGACTGAAATCCCAGCTCCCCTGAAATCAGTGGGCTCCTTTGCAGCCACCACGATGGGGACAGTGTCTCTCTGCTCATCTTGGCTGGGGAGGAATTAGCACTGCCAGCGTGGGGCAGGGGTCTCGGAGGAAGAGACGGGGGTGATGTCTGGAGCTGCTCGTCCGTGGCTCTTCAGCAGGGAGCCTCCAAATCTGCTGGCAGAAAATGTGAGGGAAGGTGAGGAGAGCGGGGCCAGGGAGGAAAAGGAACATACTGAAGGGAAATGGATAAAATGGTTAAAATAAAATAATTCTGTGCTCTAGAGAGAACTGGAAAGGAAACATGGGCATGTGGAGAAGGACAAAGCAAGCAAGGCAATGACCATGCTTGGAAGAACAAAAGGAAGGCAGGCCTTATCCAAAAGCACAGAATGGTGGAGAGAAGGGCGTCCTTGCAGCTGCGAGGCCATTGAGGAGGTGGGGACTGAGCCTCCCTGGAGAGAAAGGGTGGGGAAAAGCCTCAGGAAAGGGCACAGCATCACCCTCCAACCAACCTGCCTCCTGGGTACCCGTCCCAAATCCCTTGCTGCTTATTTACACCCGTTAGAAATGAGCATAGCTTCTGTCGCTCTGCAGTCCGAACAGATGAGCAGCCGTGGGATCTGGGGGCCAGGCCACAGCCTGGATTGATCTTGCTAAAAACAGAACCCCATGTTTAAACCAAGACAAAACTGGAGGGCCCTCTGCAAAGCAGAAGCAGCTGGCTCAACTAATTAAATGTTAAAAATTCCAGCAAGACAAGAATACCAGAAAACAAACAGGCACGACAGCCAGGACGGAAAGAGCCAGAGAGGCTCCGCGCGGTTCCCCGTGTTTCCCGTGTGTCCGTGCAACCGCTGGCACCTTTGCAGCCGTGTGTTCCTGTGCTTCCGTGATTTAGCCAGTGTTTGCATGTTGATCTGGGCAGATCAGGAGCCATAGGGACCCCACATCACGCCGTGGCTCCCATGTCCGTGCTCACAAGTGCATCCAGCCATCAGGACGGGTGCCGCTCCCGAGCCGGTCGTGATGCCCGTGCCCAACGGCTGCTGAGGGTGGCTCTGCCCTGCCTGTGCCTGGAGGCATCTCCATCGCCCTTCTTTAACGGCTGGGTGGATGGGGGTATTTGTTAGCAGGGAGTTTGCAAATCGCCGCTTTGTGGAGAGGAATTCAGAGCCATCCATTTGTGCTAGCGCTATTAAAGATTTTCTATAAAGCGCCTGCGTTTCCAGTACAGCTGAATGGATTTCACTGCAGAAAACTGCTAGGACAGAGCAGCACGGTGGAGGAAAATATCATATACAATGATGCACAAACACATAAAAATACCCCTCACAGCTTGTCTGTTCTTCCACTGCACAACAAACACCTTGTGACTCATTCTCGAATGCATGTACGCATTTGAAAGCGAAAGTTGGATTTGAACGTTATTCATTAAGACCTGGGATTACTTTGCTTCTCCATTTAGCTCTAAAAGCCAGCGTGCCAAGTCAGGCTACAACAAATTTTAAGGCTGCCTTGGTCACAAGACAGCTCTAACAGCCACGGTGTTTTTCTACATCAGTGTTTCTGTATTTGGCTTAAAAAAAAAAAAAAAGAAGAGCTTAATTCCTTGCTCCTTGCATTGAATTAATCAGATATCTGAAGGCAGGTGGAGAAAAAAAATCAACACTTCTCTTGGCAGGCAGGTTTAAGGGCTGTAGCCCTTCCCACAGACAACAAGATCGCCGCGTTTAGAAGATAAAGAAAGGGGCTGGAGGGCATCCATGGAGCGACAGTCATTGCAACGCCCCGCTGCTGGCAGCGGCAAAAATCAAGATATTAGTAGCGAGGCAGCGGGGTGATTTACACTCGCGCATTGATGCAGCCTTCCTTTTACAAACACGTCCCCTCCCACCTTGGAGGAGCTGTTAATGAAAAGTTCCATCAGCTATTCCGATGCCCGTCACACAGAAGGATACTGAAAGCTGCTGAGGCTGGGAAAGCACCGGGGAGCCTGTCGCTGCAGTGCTGGGGGAGCAGACCCCTAAGTATCTTCCCGGGGGAGCACTGGAGGGGACTGTGGCCCAGGAGAGGGTGCGAGTCACGCCACAAAGGTGGCCCAGAGCCGATGGGGCACAGGTCATGGCTTCAGCATCGGCGTTCCGGGCAAGCTCCTGCCAGGCTGCAGCGTCCTCCCCTTCCCACGCCGGTGGGGAAAGGCAGCCCAGCTGTGCTTACCGCTGCTCCGAGGTGTGTTTAGTGTATGTAGCCTCATTTAATGACAGCATGGGGCAGTTTGCTGCAAAGGTACGGGTGGTGTGGCCACGTTCTGCTGATTACTCAGCTAACCAGTTGTTGTACCCACGCCTCACGACGCCTCGCTCTGCGCCGGGGGCTGGGAACAGCTCTCTGAGGCATGCGGGTGAGGTTTCTATTACTGATGCTCTGCCCGGAGGAGATGGCCTCTGAGGTTAGCTTTCTCCCAGGCTATCAGCAGAAGAAATACCATGTGAGTGAGGCACCTAATCAAAAGCGAGCAAGCGGCCAGCATTGCGATGCTCAGGGTGGTGAGCTCTCGCTGCCAGCCGGCTGAACGAGCTCTAGGCCAAGGCAGCCATTCCCCTGCATAATTCCACAGGACCGATACCTTTGTGAGAAGCACAAGCTGCTTGTGGGCAAAGAATCAAAATTCATAGAATAAATTATGCGCGCTGAATTATTTGCCCAGCTTTGTTGATTATCTGCAGTTAAAAAGTTGGAGAGAGCTGAGCTCCTCCGCACGTAAACACCAGACGGATACTTGTAGTCAGGCGGTGCCGGGCTTTGGCAGGGAGGAGAAATTCCAGCCCTGGAGAGGGGAGTGGGCTCCCCTATGGAGCCCTCTCCCCTCTGGCAGCCCCCGAGGCTGGGGACAGGCGGCAGCCCCGTCAGGCGGGCGAGCACGAAGCTGTAGTGATCAGCTTGGTGGGGTTTACTACAGTGTTACTCAGCTGGCTGCAGCTGGATGGTGATGCTAGTGTGAGTGAGAGGGATTTACTGTTTGCTGACTGAAGAGGTGAGGTTTACGGTAGCATCTGTATGTTATAGAGCATTTAATGGCATAAACACGGGTCGGCATCAGAGCACGTGCTGGGGCTGCTGCGCGCTGCTTTTCCAGCCCAAATCCCCAGAAATAGTGCCAGTCCTGCAAGGGGCGTTGCAGGAGAGGTGCAGAGACCCACGGGAGTGAGGCAGGGAATTTGGAGATACTGAAGCTGGATTTATTTGTTCCTTATTCAACTATAAGGGTAAGGACAAGAGGGGAGATATTTGGGGCAAACAGCACTTTGTAATTCAAACCTGCTGACACAGAAGCACTGCAAAACAGCCCCGAGTAACCAGGGGATTCTCCAGTCTCCGTGCAAGACACCTGAGGCAGTTCTAGTCCCCTGGAGAGCCCGGTCTGCCGACCAAGCCTTGGATGCCCCGTGCACAGAGGTGAGTGGTCGTGCTCTTCGCGTGTCTGGCCAAGCTCCTCTCCGGGAGAGGAGGGGGAGGAGGAGGCATGCGGTGGGTCAGCGAACTGAAGGTCTTTGATTGAACCCAATGATGAATCGCAACTTGATGACTTCCTCTACATCAATGGAGCTGAACTGGCTTGGGGAAAATGTTTGATTTAAGAAGAATAGGCCTAATTTTGGAAGTGCTTCACACACATCAATCTAAGTGAAATTCATTTATCTGAGGCACAGCTGATCCGTCTCCCATTTACATAGCGTTAAGTGCCTCCCAAGCCCTGATATATTGAGGCTGGTAGCAGGGAAGAGGACACGCTGCTATCCCCACTTCACCAGCAGGGAGGAGAATTTGCAGCGTAATCAAATGAGTCACTGGAGTCAAACCAGAGCTCTGCCCCAAGGCCAGAAACAGCATCACCCCCTGGAGATGCGCACGGTCCTGGGCCTGCTGCAGCTCCGAGTACGGACAAAGCAGCTGCGTGTACGTCCGGGCGCGATGTACACGGGGGAACGGACAGAAGGAGGCTTCAAAGCATTTTCCATCTCCAATCTAACACGGTTTTATGAAGTGTTTGCAATAGTGTCTCAAAGGCAGGGTTGGAAGGCAGACTGGGAATCACAGCGGTAGCTGATGGAAGAGATATTTAGAGGGAAGAGACATATGGCATCTTAAATAAAAAGAACCTACTCAGTGGTTAATCTCCACTTGAAAAACATCCAGGACAGGCTCGTCCATCTACGGTTGTGCTCCCCGCCACGCAGCCTGCTGTCCAAAGACGCAGACACTGTCATGAATGCCACAGCTCTGCCTGGGCCCTGCCTGCCTGCACCAGCCCCTGCCAGACTGCATCGAGACCTCCCCAGCAGTGCTCTGCCCATGGCAGAGCTGGGTCCTGCCCAGACGCTTCCAAGAGCTCCATCCCGAGGCAGCAGAGCGAGGCAGAGAAGCTGGGTGCACTGGGACTCTCATCAGAAACCTCACTTTGTCACCCTCCTTTACAGCTCTGTCCTTGGTGGCCTGAGAACAGAAGGAGGCAGGAAAACCAACCACCTCCTTCCCGCGGCTCTCTGCGGGCTCTCAGGACAATGATGAACTACTCAGGCAATTGCACAATGTTTATTTAATGCCAAAACCATCCCAGCCGCTTTCCAAACAAGCATGAGCGATGGGAAAGCGGGAAGGGGGAGGCACAAGTTCCACTCTCTTCCTCTCTGATCTTCTGAGTGTGCACTTCGGCTGTGATTTATCCTTGTTGCAACCTTATCGACTCACTGGGGATGTAAATCAACGTTTTACCCGGAATTCCAGTTATTTCTACATAGATTGAAAGGGTATAATTATGGCTGCTAAATACAGCCCAGTAGAGGGGAGAGACACAGGTGTCCATCTCCTCGGAGGCTGGGGATGGAAAAGTCCGCGCTGGCTCCCTGCCCGTCTCTGCGGATTAGAGGCGCGTGCGCGCGTTTGCTGCTCCGCCGGCTTCCAGGACGGTGAAACAGGAGCCCCGGGCTGACGCGTGGAGTGGGGATATATTTAGAGTTTGGCAATTAGTCCACCGGTCTGTCTCAGAGGATCTTGAGCAGCTTTCTCCCTTTTCTCCATCTCTGCTGTCCAGCCTGTTCTGGGAAGAGGTCTGGAGAGGAGAACTCAGTGCAGCCTACAGGTGATTCTCTTCATCTCTCCTCCAGGAGCTGGTGTTTCCTGGAAGGGGATGTTGTGCTGTGCCCTGGCTGTTGCTGGTGTTTGTTAGCAGGCAAAGGCTTTGTGGGCAGCATCCACATCCCTGCTCCCCACCCTTCCAGTGCCCAGGACTGAGCATCTGGAATGGCAGCAGGGGCAGAATGGCCCTGTCTGGTGGCTGCCTGTGCCGGGCACCGCCGGACAGCGGGGTACTAATAGCTGCAGATTTGTTTTGTGGTTGGAATTGAGCAGAGGCCGTGGGCATAAGTGGTGTTTGACTTCCCCACAGTATGGGAGAAGAAGCAGCAGCTGTGATGGGTCCATGGGAGCGCTCCTGAAAACCCACGTGATGTCATTGCCACTAACTGGTTTGTTCCAGCTCTGGGGAAAAGCTCTGAGAGGTGATCTAACATCCCGGGGAAAGCACGGTGAGGTGGGAGCCTGGCCACTGGGGTCTGGCTGCCGAGCAAACTCTTCTTGCTCCTCTTCCACGTGCTAAATTAGTCCCTCTCAGCAGAACAGTGATCTGGTGATAACGAAGGGGATACCCAAGGAGGTGAGGACACCAGCCTGGGTGAAAGTAAAACATGAGAACACCTCTCCCTCCTTGTTTGTTTCATCCCCTCAGCTCATCCCACCTCACCCCCCCCAGATTAAAGCTTCCCCATCCGGGAAGGCAGCGGGAAGCCGGCGGGCGGGCAGCCCACGCCGCTCCCGTCCGCGTGCTGGTGGGATGGCACATTAAATAAAACTGTTACATGCTCGAAGGGATTTCAGCTACGGCCAGGATGGTGGGAAAGAGATTAACTGCGCCGCTTCCCCCTGGCACCAGCTTGACTGGCAGCTTGGGTAAAGAAGAGCCCACTCTAACCGCTCCCAGGGGTCCTGGGAGGAACTCATTACGTTGAGACTGGCAGTAGCCGGCAGTTCTGCTTTGTGAGCTGTGAAACTAATGTTTATCCACCACTCGGGTGGATTCAGCGCCATTTAAGGAGCCCGGAGTATTAAGCAGGAGGAACGAGAAGTACATCACCCAGCGTGCCACTGAAGCAGACCGTGGTGAGGAGGATGGGAGCAGGACCCTGTCCTGGCAAGCTGGTGTGCTGGAGGGGTCCGCAGTGTCCCCATCCCGCCATGCCTCAGCAAGACTCGCTCTCTGAAGACCCTCCTGCACCAGCCCACTGCCAAACTGCCCTTCAGCTCCCTGCGGCCGCTGCCTGTTTCGTCTGTGAGTTGCTGTGTACTCTCACAGCATCTCCCCCATCCCTTCTAATCTCGGGTTTTCCACTGCTCCCAGTCATCCCTCCCTCTCTCCAGCAGCTGCAGAGCCAGCAGCAGCCCCACAAGCCTGCTAAAGGCTGGAGAGCATCCCAGCAGCACCCACTGTGCCCGAGCGTCACCGACCGCCCAGCAGACAGGCTGAAGAAGCCACGTGCCTGCGGGATGGCCCTGGCACAGCTTCACCGGGAGGCCAAGTGTGATGCAGGGGCCAGCACGTGTTTCTCCAAACACCCGTCGGAGACCCAGAGCAAAAGACATCTAAAATTCATAAATGTCAAGGAGGAAAGGAAGTGAGGACAACTAAATATAGACATCCAAACACCTCCTTTAAGGCTACAAAAGCAGGGTGATAAATACAGCCTAAAAGCCTCCTTAGACTCAAGCCTGGCACAGTGTTCAAGGGCAGCTGGGTGACCGGGGACCCGCAGTTTTGCTGCTGTGCACCCACAAACCCATCCTCACCCCTGTCCCACACGCACTGCGATGCTCCGTGTCCCGGCAGGAGCACTGCAGGCTTGCTCAGGAAGGTGGAAGTCTAAAACCCCTGAGGTTTCTGGGTTGAAAGTGTCTTTTTTTTCTGTTCCACAGGAAATGTTGCTGTTTACTTCTGCATTCTGCTTTAAGGGGAACAGAAACGGGTCTGTGAAAAGGAGATGCTGATTTTTCAGAAGGGAATTGTCTTGCAGAAACAGCTGAAACCCAGAAAGAAATCCAGGGTTGTCAGAGTCTTTGCTGTCTGTTTTAATTATTACTCTGCTGGGATTTTCTCTGAGATTGTATTTCCACAGTGATAACAGTTATCGCTTTATTTTATAGCCTCGGCTATTTGCAAGCCAGGAGCGAGCAGGATGGGGGTCAAGAAGAGTTTCCAGGCCACGTCCTAAAGCAGAAGGCTCTGGCTTTCCTCTGCCCCGCTCCAAGGAGCGTTCCATCGTCCCAGCGCTCGCATCCTGCTCCTGGCTCCCCGCAGCCGCGTGGCCGTCCCCTGCCGAGGCCAAACGCCAAGGATGCGCCAAAGGCAGCTGGGCCGTGGTGTGGTCCGTGCTCAAGAGCTGTGCCAGGGCAGCACCTGGGAGCTGTGGAGCTGGCAGGATCTGGCCCCTGTAAGTTATATGCCAATAGAGTGAGGGAAATGGGATGCCAGGGACAGCTCGTTGCAAAGCTCAGCCAGCGTCTCTCTAGTCCCATCATTTTTGTTGGGAAGTTTTATCTTTTTAATTTGTTACATATCATGCGTCGTCTGATTAATTATTGCTTCTCTGCAGGGAGGACTGGAGTTTATAGAGCAATATAGCATTAGTGTTAGCTTTATACACCCTCAAAGCCCAGAGGAAGCTCAGCAGAGTACTTATGCGATGTTCTGTCGATAATAATGACTCAGCACTTGGCCGGTTCGGGGGTATATCAGAAGCGCTTTATTGAAACGTACACAGTATATATGCATCGAACATAAATACAGCCAGAGATGCGGAGCGTGCCGTGCCGCATACCGATCAGCGCGTGCCGGCGCCTGGGCGGCCTCTCCGGGTGAGCTGCTCCCAGGCAGAGCCCTGCCTGCCTCTCTGCCCCTGCCTCTCCCTGCCAGCAACGCGGGAGTTTAATCGCCGCGGTGGCCCGGGGAGCGTCGAGCTGCTTGGTGTGTCCTTCAGCTCCGTGCATGCAGAGAGAGGTCTGAGAAAATTCCCCTTACAGCCCCATCTCTCCACTGGCTGAGCGAGAGCCCTCTCCCTGCAGGAGCCTTCCCATCCAGCAAACGACATTAAGGAGGTTGTATAACCGACCAGGAAGGTACTGCGGCAGGACTAACAGCAATGAAATGCAGTTGAACATTTCCAGCGCTGAGTAAACCATATGTCTTCATAATTTGATTGTGCCCCGGTCCCCCAGGTACCTCCCAGCTCTATTGAACACCGATGGAGTTATTTAGAATCATAAATAATATTATCAAAGAGGGGCTGCTGGGTAAACAGAGTCGGTGTATAAATTGTCGGTGTGCGATATTGATTGTTCTGAGCTGACTAATGAATTATTCTGTTTAAGGGCCCGTGGAAATAACACTCAGAGTTTTCAAGGCGAGGGCCCTTTGAAGAGTTTTCCCCTGGTGCTGCTGGGCTTTGCTGCCCCGGCCACTGCGGGCAGTGAGCACGGGCTGCTGGCAGCTGCCCTGGCACCCGTGGCCAGGGGCATGCTGACAACGGGGGCTTGTCATGGACGACTCCCAAAACATTCCCCTGCCCTGTGATCCTGCTGGCTTCATCTTTTCCTCCTCTTTTCTCATCTTCCCTTCTTCGTTCTGTTCTTCTTTATGCAGCACCTTGCAGGGAAGGGATGTGATGGGAGATCTGGGGCTGCTCTTAGATGTGCCCTGACCCTGTGCCGCCCACCCGCAGCTTCTCAGCCTTCCCAGACCAGCTGCTTTTCCCCGTGTGCCATGAACCTGGGTGCTTCTCCTACCTGCTGGCATTGCTTGGCTTCAGGGGCTTGCCTCTGTTCAGATAGACCTTTCTCATGGAGATGTATTAGCTGCCTTAAGCTGTGCCCCAGAACAAGTTGAAATGAGCTGTCCTTTTGAACACAACTTGCTGCTGTTTTTTTCCCCTCACCTGCGTAATGCGTTCTGTTAAATTTATAGTTTTTCAGTCCTTTTGATGTAGGGGACTCAAAGCACTTCCCCACTAATGTCACGCAGCGGTGCCTGAGACGCTGAAGGCGCTGGCTGGGGATATGGCAGGGAACCAGACAACAATTATTGGCATTTTGGGGCTGGGGCAGCAGTAAGAGACAGATCATTTTAAAATAAATTATGCGATTAAAAGGCTTTTGTTCTCTTTCTCTGCTTTCTGGCTACAGGCTCGCCAGAGAAGATGCAAAGCTGGAGCATCCCGGTGGAGCAGCCGCGCTGGGTGGGGAGGAATGTGCCGGGCGCCTGCGGCAGGAGGAAGAGGAGGGTAGTGCTGGCTGGGAACAAGCCCCTGCACTGGGTGAACTTGTTTGGCTCCAGCCATACCAAACACTCAGATGAGGATTGACCCCTGAGCTGGTCACACAACCCACCCCCTCACAAGGTGCTTCCTGTTTAAAAGACAGTAATTTTCACTCTCCAAACCTTTCTTCCATCTTACACTGTGCACAGGTTGTCCTAAGTTAGTCAAAGTTGGGAGCAAAGGAAAACAGCGTTGTAATTCCTCCTACCCCCAAGTCAGAGGTTCAGGGCTTTGGCTGGAGGAAGAGGAGTGACAAAAAAAGCCTGTGACCTGGGGCCCTGCATCTCGAAGGCACATTAGAGCTTTACAAAGAGGCTTTGCACAAAGCATAATTTGCTGTTATTAAAAAGCTAAATTGCTAGAATAGCATTTTCCTACCACCTTTCCCCGGGAACGTGGCTGCAGCTGCTGTTCCGAGGGCAGAACTTTGCCTCCCCATAATTAATACTGATTTTGCCATAATACCTTCTATTTTAGTGCATTATCTTTCCTCATTTCCACCCTTTGAGCTGTGATTGCTACTCCACTTTATCAAGGAAGCCCCATTATTTTCCCTCACAAATAGAGCTGGGTCAATTTTCATAGCCCCTTTGCCAGCCCATTAAGCATTACTGGATTCACCATTTCTCACCGATATGGGTTTCTTTCTCTGCTCTCTTTTCCTTTCTTCCTAACGCTCAGGAAGGCGCCTGCACATAACCGAGGGTTTAGCATCCAAGAAACCAAAGCATTTGCTTAAAGTTAAGCAAAAATTTAAACGTTGCCACATCTTTACTGATGGGCAGAGCTCACCAGAGCCCTGGCTCAGCCTCTTCCCAGATGTACCACGAGCTTCTTTGCTGGATGAGACTTGTGTGGTTAACGCAGCTCTCAGGGGCTCCTGAGGGATGCTCACCCCTTAGCCGGGAGCTGGGAACACAGTTCTGCCCCTCAAGGGGCTTTTCCCCGTGGCAGAGTGTGCAGACTGTGGAGTGGGACGCCCGGGACCACGTCCTCACGGAAGCCCACCTGGATGGACGTGCACGTTGCCTCCAGGTGCGTGAGGATGCGAAGGAGTTAAACCAAGGCACCCCAGGACCTTGTTGTCCAGCATGATTTGGGCCATTTAATTAGTGTCCCACGCTTGGCGTGTTCGATAGTGTTTTCCCCCGGGGGAGCAGCACACCGGCTCACATATATTGCCTGTTATCTTTCAAGTACTCAGAGCAGAATGCTTTTTCAGTAACCTCATCAAAGGATAAGCCAGGATTCAGATAAGCTTTCAAGGAGGAAGTCAGGGTTATAATTTTCAGAGACTTCTGAATGTCACCTCCAATTTTCGGCTCCGGCGTTGGAGCGGCTGTTTTTGGAAGCCACCCAGCCTCAGATATTGAAATGGGTGACCTGTGGACTCGGGCCTCCTCAGTTCCTGGTCATCGTCAGTCTGGCGGATCCCCGAGTTGAAAGTGCTTGAGATTTCTGACTTTATAATAACGCGGTTTCTCAGAAGTGCAAATTACAGAGGAATTGGTGCTAAACTCCCCATTAACGATAGAGCCCGAGAAACCCTCAGTGTCCCAAATTACCTGTCACTTTCTCTGTAACACAGCATAATTCTGTCGCTTAAAAAAAATAAAAGGAAAAAGGACGTAATTTGACATTTTGGTGCAATTCCTAATTGAGCGCTCGCTTCGCCAGCGTGCTGCTCCCCACCTCTCAGCTGTGCCAGCGACCGCAACTGCGATGCCACCCCGAGTCCCCGCGTGGGACCCCGCTGGTGATGCTCCTCCTTTAGGGTGCTGAGAACCCTTCTGCAGAGCTCGATTTCCAGAGAATGTGGGGATAAGGGTGTTTTCAAGGACAGGTGTCCAAGAGTGTGGGTACAGGCTTGAGGCTAAACACACTGGAGGGAGAGGTTGGCAGGAAAACTCCAGCTCAGTCTGATTTCAGGGTGAACTCGGCTGCTGTGCCTATAATAGACCCATGTCTTGCGGGATAAATTAGCTCATTAGAAAGGATTTGGGTATGGGAAGGTGGGTGGCTTTCCAGAGTAGCAGACAGAGAACAGATACAGTTGATGGCATCAATAAGCACGCGTGGAATTAGACTCCAGGCTGGTTTTTTGAGGGGGATGTTTTGGTGTGAATTAGAAATGGCTTTTGGCAGTGCTTCCAAGACCAGAAAACACTCAGCCACCCCTGAGCCGGGGGCTGGTTGTCCCATGGCTGGTGTGACTGCCCCGTCACCCCCGCAGCTCTGTGCTCGCCCACGCCCGCAGTCATCATTCCTCCTGTGTTTTTCCGATGCAAGTCCCATAACTTCAGAATGGCTGGTTTGGACTTATCCCAGCAGGGGAAGAAAATCCGGTCCCTGGAGTCCATTTGCAAACAGACTCCAGCTTCAGTTTTTCTCCCAGCAAACAGCAGCACCGTTAACGTTGCTTTGTCTGAGAGATTTCCAGCCCTGTCTAAGTGCATAAATCTGGTTCATCTACACTTAAAAACTCACTCCTGCCACACTTAGCGGCCGTGCTCCTTGGTCTAATTGTTCTCTCTGGCCTTGCCTTGCCATTGATTTCCTATTTCCCATCCCCTTCCCTTGCTTCCCAAAGCAGTTCCCCTGCTGGGGCCAGGAGCACAGGTGGGCTCCATTGCCCTGTCACCCCAGCCCAGCTGCTCCTGCTTTCCTATAAATGCCCAGGGCAGAGAGAAGCTCCCTTTGGCTCGGCTTTGCTGCTGCTGCTACTGCTGGGGACAGCGATGGGGACAGCCAGGGTGAGTAGCTCCCGATCCCGCGTTGGCTGCTGCGTGACGGTGTCTTGGGCAGGGCCTCTCTATGTTGCAAGGGGCTGGTTCTTGGACTGCAAACCTTTGGTAGAAAAAGGGTAATTGCAAGTGCTGGTGGTGATGGTGTGGGCTGCAATCCTTGGTGCTGCCTCATCAGAGGGCTGGGCACTGGTGTTTCTGTGCCTGTGACCTGCACAGCACTGGCTCTGCAGCCCTGGCAGGGGCTGCCTGGGGAGCCTCGGTGGTCCCTGAGAAGAGCTTAGTCAAAAGTCAGAGCTTTGAGTCGGCTGCGTTTTGTTCTCAGAGGTGGCTGGTGTGGTGGGACCCCTGTGAGGAGGGATGCTGGCAGGTGCCAAGGTTCCTTACCCTGTGTGCTGCTCGGCTTTTACCCTCTGAGGAAGCGTTTGTGGCTGTGAAAAGATGTGAGCTGCAATCTCAGCAAAAACCTGCAACTGGCTGAGGCAACCCCCAGCTTGGCAGGGCAGTGGAGACGGGGCGCAGGAGCATCCTGCCGGCGCTGGGCACGGGTGTGGGGGTGCTGCCTGAGCTGTGCCCAGCTCTGCTGCCGTCTGGCCCGAGCCTGGCTGTGGCAGCGGGGCCAGCCCCCTTGTGTGCTC
>VWZY01003718.1:131993-145541 GCA_013399075.1 Chloroceryle aenea | reverse complement strand
CTATACGGAGCTGCTGAAATGTCACCATGGTGATTGTCCTCGTGACATTTCCATTCAGGACTTGGAGCAGAAAACAAATATACCCGCCTGGCCGGGGCGAGGGCCGAGCTGGAGCTGGGAGGAGGTGGGGAAAGGGGGTCAGGAGGTGGCTGCCCCCAGCATAGCCCTGCGTTCTGGAGGGCTGGGCTTGCCGGCTGNTAATTAAAAGCTGCCTGAAGCACCGCTAACCTTTTTTTTTTCATCATGGCATCGTTCATTATAAAGCCAGAAAGAATTAGCTATGCTGCATTATCAGATAGAGAAAATATTAATAGCAGAAATAGGAAGGAGAAAGGAGGAATTTTGGGTAAGTTAATTAAACTACACATCCTCGATGACTTATTAAGTAGCTGGACAGGCTTCCTTGGGCTTAGCTGGCCCCCAAGAGCGTGAGATAGTGTCTTTGAGGAAGAAACTTGTCAGCTCTAGCAACTTTTCCATCCAAGGACAGCACAGGTGTGGTCTTCCCACCTCCCGAAGAGGGTTGAGAGCTGTGAAAAGTGGTGCTGATTTTTGTCCTGACACATTACGTTTGGTGTGAGGTGAGCACAGGTGGTTCAGGGCTCTGCTCAGAATACACCTCGCAGGTAACAAAATTCCATCCCCTAAACAACTACCGACAGCCTCTGCAGCTCCTCCTCCTGCTCTGCAGCCACACAGCTTCATACCCAGTGCTGCCGGATATGAACGGGGACGTTTCTCCCAGTGACAGCCGAGCTCCCAAGCCCTGATAACACATGTGGTGCAGGTATCATCTCCCCAGCTGTCCTTCGGACGTGTCTGTACGCGGTGGTGAAACACTCCGCAGCCTGCATGGGGTTAATTAAGAGAGGCACCCTTGTGCTAAGTTACAGGGCAAAGCTCAATTAAGTTGGGAACTGAAATGGATAATTCCATTAAATTGGTTTTATTCACTGTGCTGCTGCTGCTGCACATCAGGCTGAGGAATATTTTCGATGAAAGTTTGTATTTTAGCAACTTCTCTTCCCCGTCCTTATCGTCCCCCGTGCCTGTGGGAGCGGAGACGCCGTTTGCAGCGTGGCACAGACGGAGCCGCCGCCGTCCCCTCACCTGAGCCGGGGCCTCGGCGTCCGAGTGCTGTGCTGAAAACAGAGCTTGGTACACGAAGTACCTGTAGGTGGGACGCGGAGCAGCCCTCGCTCTACCATTGCACCATGCGGGCTTGCCGAGAGCTTTCTACAGCCCTGGGCTCAGGCTGTAGAGCTCCGGGGAGATTCCTCTCTCTCACTGTTTATATCCTTGCAAGTGCTGGAGCCCCTTCTCTATCCCCTGCCACAATGATGCTCTGGCTCGCCATGGAAGAGGAATTGCTCCTGAGGTGCTGCTTGTCCAGCCACCACCTCTATTTGCCTCAGCAGCATCAGGCTGCAAAGGAGGAAATAAAAAAACAAGCATTGTTTGAACATTTAAGAAAGAGAATTGTTTCATTCTTTCCAAAGGTCAGTTGCTTTAAACTCGGTTCAGGCCACTGGGGCACTTCTCAGTTTCATTTCTTCTGTTTAATTCTCACCAGTTCATTAAAGTCTGACCTTCCGTGCTCCTGGCAACTGCTTACGATGGCCAGTGAGAGACAAACCCTTCTGCTTCCAAGGCTGTTAAACTGCCAGGGATATTTTAGGTTCTTTTCTTCATATTTCTGATAGCAACTCATCAGTCACTATCAGAAAGCATAGCATGCAGTAGAGAGTAGAAAAAGCAGAAGATAATATGAAAGAATAGAAGAATGAAGCCTCCGAATGCCGTTTCTTGTGAGCCGAGGAAAGGTCAGGTGAGATTCTGGACAGTTATCTCCTTGCTGTCGCTGATAAAGCACAGGAGAGCTCCGAGCCACCAGCGGCTGCCTTCAAACAAAGAGATATTTAATTAAAGCCCATGAAAAGAAAAGGAAGGAGAAGTGCTTTAGAGATTAATTCCTACAACCTAGCCAGGCTTGAAGATACGTGAAAGTTGAGATTTAATCTTCCTGTAAGCACTCGGCGGGGTGCCAGGGCATCATCTGTGTGCCACGTGCCTGCGTGTGACCCGGAGACACCCCGAGATGAGCCTGTGAGGTTTGGGGGTGCTCAGGAGAAGGTTTTGGAGCTACCTTAGCCTGTGTGCTTTGGAGCTGGTAGAGACTCACCCCTCAGCAGGCTGGGCTGGCCAAGAGCTGGAAGGCTTGAGCTTGTGATGCCACATCGTGCCAAGCACAGCTCTGCCAGCGTCGGGGGCGAAGGTGAGGGGACGCTCCACAACATCCATCCCCATGCCTGCGGCAGTGCCAAGGCTCATCCCAGCATCCCACAGCGTGAACTGGTCCTTCACAAAGGATTTTCCACCCACAGAGCTGCAGCCAGGGGCGGCTGAGCTGGCTGGCTATGGCTGCCGAGGGTATTTAGACATCGCGCTTTATTTGTTTGCCTAATTAAAACAGAGGTAAATGTGTCTCTTCCCTGCCCACCTGTCCAGGGCCGTTTTGGGGAAGGTGTTGATTGTATCGCTGCAGCTCACGGTGGAGATTCGCAGAGCACCAGGTCCCATAAGAGTTGCAGTTTAATAAAAACACTGGCATGATTTATTATCTCCCATGCTAAAGGAGCAGCCTCTCTCTCCAGGTGAAAACCACCGCGCTCTTAATTTGCATAGGTAATGGTCATATCATTAACAGCTCATTAGGAACAGAGCGGTGTGACAAAACAAAAACTCAGAAAGGCTGAGCGAGAGAGGAACCGGGTCCCTGGCTGGCAGGGAAACACAAGCGTGCTCCAAACCGTGGGTTAAAAAAGCGAGAGCTGTGTCTTGGAGACAGGAAAACGTAAAAGGAAGAACCACGGGTCATTTAGATCTTATGAAACGGAACGTACGAGGAGCGATTTGCAGAATGAAGGTTAAAATTGCCCTGTTGTGGCCATTTCAGCCCTAAAGTGCTTGTGCCCGGGAGCTTGTGTGCTGCCTTCAAGGTGAAACGGATGGGGAGGAGATAATTGAATTGCAGCAGAGAGTAGAAGGAACGGGATGAAGCCGGGGCACAGATGCTGCCAGGGAGTTCCTGGCTCTTGCCCTTCCTGGGCTGTGCTGGGGATGTTGTTCTGGGGATGCTGTGCCAGGGATGCTGTGCCAGCCTCTGAGCCCCAGCGGGGACCGGCAGCAGGCTGCCTGCGGGGCTGGGACCAGCAGAATTGGGACCTCAGCAGGGCCCTGACAGTCCTCTGCGTCTGCGAGTGCCCCATGAATTATCCAGACAATTGAAAGAGTGGGAGAAAATAATAAGTTGAATATGAGCCAGTGCTGGTGAGCAGGTGCTTTTATCATGAGAGAAATCCCTGGAGCCCTCAGATGAAGGGGAGGGGGGCTGAAAGAAGAATAAAAGAAAGAAAAAAAACCCCTTGGATAAAATAGAAATTAAAAAAGACTAGATCTGGTTTCAATCAATGCCCCTTGAATTATTGACTACTTTTCCCATTACAGCCTCATCCCCCAGCAGCCTGTGGGGAGGTCTGTATGCAGCTCAGCCCGGGGCAGGACGGTGGCCGCTCCTTCCAGCCCCAAGTGACAAGAATGCACGGGGGGTTGGGGGTATTTTTCCCAGAACTCGTCCGGTGTCATTGCAAATAGCAGGGCATTAAATCGAAGCCGCACCACCAGAAGTGGTACCTGGCATGCCGGGGGAGCTGCGGCTGCGGGCAGGAGGATGTGTCTGAGCAGGGACATTTGCTTTCCCTTCTGTCAGCTCGGCTTCAGCAGCTCTGTCTGGCACAACTTGCCACAGCAGCTGATTTTTTCTGATGGAAACGGGTGTTGGGGGGAAGAGAACAGCGTGCGGTCAGGTGTTTGTCAGGGTGAAATGCGGGGTGCCGTCCCTCCTCGGGAATCCCACGTGCCCGCCGTGCTGCGACCCCCAGGCTGCCCATTGCCCTCAGGAGGGATGGAAAGCCCTAAAATAGGAACCGGCCGCGGCAGCTCTCGCAGAGGGACGCGCTGTTGTTCCAGCGCAGTGCTAACGACCGATTTTTCCGCGACCATTCTTCTAGCGGTCGCACCAAAGCAGCTGCTCGGGTTTCCAGGCTGGCCTCCCAGAGTGCATTATTAAGGTAATACTTTACCACGGGCTCGGGTAGCTGAGGGGCTGCTCGCTTAATGCGTCGCATGAAGATTTCTCCCATTTATAAGCAATAATGCCTTCCCTTCGCCTAACCACAGGCAGAGACGGGGAAATAATCAGCGAACTCGGAGGCAACATTTTGGTTATGTCTCTTCCTTCTTAAAGTCTAATTTGTTTTTTTTCATTTGTAAAAGATCTTGTAAGCCCTGTAATTCTTAAAGCCTTTATTTAAAAGCAGTAGCTCTGTCAGGGTGCCACCGCCGTCATCACACCTTTGCTCTGGCCTCCATGCAGCTTGGTGTTTATACAGGAGAAAGGAAACGTTTGGGAGAACCAGGGAGCTCACCAAGAGCTTGCCAAGTGTGCTGGGGGCTGCCCTGGGAAGCAGGTGCTGGGTGATGTAGCAGGACACGGGTCCCCATCCCCTCCACCTGGCACAGCCCTGCCCGCTCTGCGGTGCTGGGCACGCTCGCTGCAACCAGCAGCAATGTGCAGGAGCTGCTGGTTTGGCTCACCCCTATTCCACTCTCAGAAATTAATCTCCCAGGATTAGATTCCACATGCTGGTAATGCTCCCGGGTGCTTTATTTGCACATTTAATAAGAAGGAGAAGAATAAGAAAAGATGGACAAGTTCTGGCAACTTTCAATAGTGGTGTGAAATAAAGGCAGGCACTGGCTCCTTGCTGCCCTGAGATGGTAATTCGGCCCTCTCAGCGCAGGGCTCTGTCTCTCTCCTTTCCAGGGAGCATTTTAAGGCATCGTTTTCTTTCTGGAAAGCACCATCACCCAAGAGGATGTCTGTCAGTGTAACCTGTATCGATGCTTTGATTTATTTCTCTTCATTGTCACCGCTGCTCTTCTTTAATTGTTGTGTTATTTTAGGACTGAAGCACAGTTGGGGGAATTATTATTTGTTGCTACGTTGCCTACTGGGCAATTCACTGAAGCTGTTAAGCGTAAACCCAATTCTGTGTGAGGGGCTATGTTGCAAATGTAACATAAAGCTGATGCGCTGTCAAAAGTGAATTGCTCCCCAGCCCTCAACCCATCAAATCAGCAACGTTCCCTCACTCCCATCTCCCTGCAGCACACCCTGGAAAGCCCCCGGGATCAATGCCCCTCCCTGGTCCCCCGCACATGGCAGGGCCAGGACTTCTCCAGTGCCTCCTCTCCTTCTGGCACTGCTTTCCTCACTCATGGGGACCAAGGAGCATCATCTCCTTGGCGTTGAGAAATCTGCTTTGCCAGCCAGCAAAGCACCACCAGCTGCCACCGCCGCTTGGAAACGTTTGGAGAGCTGGCAGCGGTGAAGGGGCTCCTGGCCAACGCTTTCTGCTTTCAGCTTTCCTGCGCGCGTGGTTCTTCCCAGGGCGGGAACGTTTGAATGCCTCCGAAGGTGGAGGAATAAAACCAGGCAGGAAAGTCATACTCCACTGACTGGGCTGCAAAAAAACAGGACTATTAATGCTAAGCTCCAGCCCGTGGAACACAGAAAATGGTATTAAAGGATTTGCTTTTCATGACCATAATTCAGAGTTAATGTACATTTGATGTTTAATGTATGAACCACAGGTGATTTCAAACTGGCACGGCCTTTTCTAAATAGTGTTCTAATCTTAGGGGGTTTTTTCAGTGTTTTGAGGTTCAGCTACTCAGCCTGTCAGACAAGAGGCGAAAAAAACCACTGCAAAGCTAGGTATGAGAATCCAATGTGGGCAGAGGCTTTTGTTCCGTCTTTTATTGAGGTTTTACCTCTAATCTCTGCCTTTTTGATGCAATTTAAGATTAAGGAAATGAAAGGCAAGGCTGCCTGCGAGCGGTTATACAAACAGGACAGCCGAGGGGCGCTTAGAGGCGGTTTTGTAAGCGGCTTTGGGCGGCTTTCCCCCGAAGGGAGAAGCCAGAGGCTCAGCAGCAGCTGGCTCGAGGGCCTGGGGGAGCAGGAACTGGGCATCTCCCACTCAGCATCCCGTCCTCATCCCATGGGAATCAATTCCTGGGCAGAGCGGGCGTGGGGATGCTGGGCTCCAGGGACCTGTGCTCTGACCTGTCGAGGAGCTGCTTGTGAGCCAGAGTCCAGGTCTCCTCCGGCTCCTGTGGGCATTGTGCACGCCCAGTATTGTGATAAAAATGGAGACCTTCTGGGCTCTGCGGGAACTGAAGAGGCTCTCTGGGCACTGGTACAGCTGGCTCAGGCCCCAGCGGGGTCCCAGCAGCTCGGCTAACGCGTGCTGGAATAAACCCACCTCTCCCTCAGCCGAGCTGTCTCCGGTGGGAATTTGTGCTTGATGCCCTTTCTGGGGTGGCCCCATCCCCAGGTGAAAATCCATCGCCACGTGCAGCCGGGCAGCAATCGTATTTGTATTCACAGAGGGTGGATCCCTTGAAAGGCTCAGAAAACAGGGAGGGAAAACAAGTTCCTGCCAGGAAAAACATCTCGAATAATCAAGCCCCTTCACGTGGTGCTGGTGATAAATTGGCACTACTTATCCTGACGAGCTGAAAGGTCATGAGCAGACCTTCCGAAATAATTATTAAATAACTTTGCCATTTGTTCAGGATCAGTTGCAACCTCATTACTGGGACCGGGAGATGATATCTCTGCATCCTGGGCAGAGATCCAAAGAGGTCATTAGTAACAATCGTCCCAAATTTTGCAAGGGGAGGGAAGATTTATCTTCAATTAACACACGTAACTTTCCAGGCTTTTGTCTTCCTGGTAAACAATCAGTGAGGACTTGGGAGATCTATCTTCTCTCTTTCTATCACATATATTTCAGTAGCCTTGAAGGGGGCGAAGGGCAGAGGCAGAAAGAAATGTTCTGTCATTGCAAAGCTTTAAGCTCAGCAAAGAATCAAGCGCCATAAATTAAAACCTCTTTAGCCCACAGGACGTTTTGCCTTTCCTGCCGCGCTGCATTGACTGCGGCTGCTCGTTTGTACCCAGAGCGAGTCCTCGGGCTCCACCGCTCATGCTGCTTGCAAAGCAAGTGCCAGCTCTTTGCAAACTGCCCCAAAGTGACCATTTTAAGGCAGCCTGGCATGATAAAGACATGAAGGTTCAGGCTCCGCTCGAAGGAGGCTTTAGGTCTGAAGGAATGTGCATCAATAACCCAGCGCGTGTGCTCTCGGGCTGACTTTTAGCCCAATGCCCTGGACTTTGTGGGCCTTTCTGCAGCTCCTCAGCCATTGGGATGTCTCCGGCAGCCCTGCTTGGAGCCCTGGCAGTGAAGCTGCCCCAGTGCCGCCAGCCCAGTGCAGGATTGACAGTAATGGGATCAGCCGACGAGAGCCATTAGTCAAACAATTTGCCCTTTGCTTTTATTGTGCTGAAAATTTAATTGGCTGCTGATTCAAAGAAGAGAAATCCTTTCTCTTTACTTTAATCTGGCCGCTGCTTTTGTCCTCCTGGGATTCCAGCATCGGCTGCAGATTCCTCGAGGACAATCAAAACAGTCTTAGAAGTATTTCCAATACCTTAGATGCTTGATTTGCTTTATTAGAAAGTGTCTGTCGCACTGCAGCTGCCAGACCGCAGCGCTCCCGTCCCGGGATTCGGCTCCCAGTGGAGCACGGAGCCATTCCATAGCTCCCCCTTAGCATCATCCAGGTGGGCTGGAGACCCATGGGAAATGTGCATCCACCTCTCGCTCAGGGTCTGAGCTTGGCTCTTGCTGGGGAGAAGGTGTGCCCAGACCCTGCGGGTGCGTTCAGGCTCAGAAACGCAAAGGAGAGCCAGGCTCCGGCAGTGCCGGGGGGCTGGATGCCCCAGTCACAATTCCAGTGCTTGAGGGAGCAGAGGAGGGACCAGCGAGCCCTGTACTCTCCTGCACTTCAGGGGCCAGGTCAGATCTGGCTGGGGTAACCGAGAGCAGCTGTTGTTTAATGCCCATATGATACCCTGTGCAAAATACAGTGATGCTCTGAGTCTCTTTCTGATACACGATTCTTGTCCAGTCACTACATCTCTTCCCACCAGTAATAGAAAACCCAAGGCAGGCTCTGGAACTGTCACTTTAGCACCAAGTTTTTAACCTGTTCCCCAGTGTCCCAAGCTGCCGTGTCTCCCAGCGCTGCATGCTGGCTTCTTTCAAACGATCTTGCACAAGGTTGGGAACCATCCTGTGAGCTCATCTCATCTGTCCCCAGCTTCAGAGCTCCATCATCTCACCCAAGCTGCTCCCAACAGCTTCTGGTCCATCCTGTCCTCCGACAAGAGAGATCCCACGCTGTCCCCAGGCCACCGGTGTGGGACGTGGCCGTGTCCTTGGCAGCGTTCACCGGCTGGGCGCATGCTCTCCTCACGGCCTCGCCTCGGCACCAGCGGCGTGTCTCTGATGTCGAACACGAACGCTGCCTGCTGCAGTTTGTTTATCTTGTCATCCTCATAGCGAACATGAAAACCTGTTTATTCACTTCCTTTTCCCTTCCAATGTTTGAAGGCTGTTTGCACGTCTCCCTCATCTTGCTTTCTTAGATAAGCAAACCAAAGTTTCCTCTGTTTTTATCATGTATCAGTGTTTTAAACACTCTGCCTGTTCTTGTTGCTCTCCCCCAAACCATCCCCAGTAGATTCCCATCCTCAGGAGCAAGATCCATCTGGGATGGGCAGGGGCCCAAGTGACACTGGGGTTCTCTGTCATCCTCTGGAGAAAAAAAAACCCTTTGTTCTGTCTGACTGCCTTTTTTTTCCTGATTGACAAAGCAGCAGGAGCATTCCCTCTCTCCTGCTCACGGCAGCGGTCAGTGGTGCCACTTCCCTCTCCAGCTCTGGCTGGGGAGAGCAAAACCAATCTCTCCAGCTCATTGCCTGCATGGAGAAAAGCAGATGTTTGATTTTCTGGAGCTTCTCCCCTGGAGCAGCTCAGCTTGTGGGGAAAGAGGTGGCAGGGAGTGCCAAGGAAGAGAGGGAGGCTGAAGGAAGCACACCACCAGAGCTTTCATTTAAATAAAGAGAAAAGTAACATTGTGCTCCATTGATTACACATTTTTTCTGACTGTTGTGACATTTGCAGGAAGGCTAATTTATTCAAGCATGGAAATCTTTAAAAACTTAATTAAGTTATTTCTGCTATTGCCATGCTTTATTGTTTCGACTTCACATTTAACTTTTATTTCTGGTTAATGTCTTGAAAAAAAAAAATAGAAGGAGAAAAAATGAATCAAAAAGGAGGATCTGGTGGAACCCCAGGTTTATACTTTTTTCAGTGCTGTGTTGGTCCCCATCCCTAAGAGCTGGTCTCTGGTTTTGGCTGGCACTGGTGTCACAGTGGTCACGGCGCAGAGATGGGTTTCAGTGGGTGATCTTGGCCTTGCCCTGAGCTCACTCATTGCAGGAGGTTTCTGGCTCCTGCCGGGGCAGCTGCACAGTTGGGAAGTGGCTGGAGATGGTGAGAGAGGTGCTGGTGCTGTCGAGGAACCCGGAAGCAGTGGCTCCAGGCTCTCTGGAACATCCCAGATATCAGTGGCTTTCCCCTGCCCTTGGCCAGATGGAGATGGAGGGGGTACCATAGGGTGGTCATCTTCACCCCCTGCCCCAGAGCAGGGCAGAGGTGGGTGCTGCTGGGCAGGCAAAATACGGTCTGGAAAATGCCCCAGGGCAGCTGCAGCGAGCACCATTGCCTCCTTGGCAGGGCCTCGGCTGCTCCAGGAGCTGGTGTTTTGCTGAACAGGATGCTCTGAAGGGTGCAAGACGCTGCCAGCAGAGCTAAATGCTGCGTTAATAAAGTTTCTGTCAGTAAGTTCACTAATTAAGGCTCACAGATGGAGCTAGAAAGAATGCTTGTGGTGAAACCCAAGAAGTGTGAAAATTGCCCGCTTCTGGAGACAGGCAGCCCAATTTTTAACAGGAAGAAAAGAAAAACCTTCAGGAGCTTCAAAAAGCATCACCTGGATCTCAGGAAAGCAGGGTGAGACCAAAGGTCACATTTGGTGGCTGAGAGTGTGGTTGGCCTCCACGAGCTGGGGCTTGGCCAGATGATTTGGAGTGGTTTTATAGCCTTGAAGCAAGTCCAGGTTTCTCGAGTCCCAGGTCAGTGCTCTACTCACCAGACCACCTCATCTGTGACAACAGACACATGCAGGGAGGAGCCGCTACCGCTGCCAAAACCCCCAGAGCCATAAAGAGCTCATAAAGAGACATAAGAGACAAAGTGCTATAAACTCTCCTGGCGGCAGCAGCTGGGCCTGGGGGAAGAGTAATCCCCTCGCTGTCCAACATTTGCCGAGCATTAGGCTAATTTCCCTTGGGTTTGCAGACACGACCTTCTGTATTCCTGCTGTATTTCTGTGTATTGTTTTTCAGTCGTTACCCTCTACCTCCTATTCCAACCAGAGAACTTTTATGGGATAAATTTATGGCGTTGCCTGCTCCGAGCAGGGCAGTAATTCACGGCAGCAGCAAACGCCCCCGCTAATGGAAATTGCTCTTGGCTGTTTTTTTCCCCCCTCCTGTGCTGGAAGGTGCTGGTCAGAGGGGAGATGCTCATCCCCCCAGCACTGGAGGTGGCTGAGGGGTCCAGGCTCCTTCACCTCACGCCAGCCTCTTCCCAAATGCTGAGATCTGAGGGGAAGGGGCACGGGAGCCGCACGCACGTCGCGGTGCCGCGGGAATCGGTGCGTGCCGCTCCCGGGCGGGGAGAGCGAAGGGAGCCCCGGGTGCCGGGGAGCTGCTCCGCACTCGGCGGGGAGTGCGGCTGCTTTCTTCTCCGCCACAGCCTTTCTGCGTTTCCTCCCGCTGTAGCTAAGGCAACATTTGTATTTGTCAGCCTATGGCGATCCTTTGCATATGGAATACATTTGCTTTGGGTGTTTGCCATTAACATTTTCATTTCTGTTTAGTGTCAGGAGTTTTCGATTACTAGCCTTGCGGAGCAGCGAGCTGTTGTTTTCATGCTCTCTTTGTTTTCATTTCCACACACCATCTGAGTAAATTACCGGACGGGAGCCCTGCCCCGGGGAACGCAGGGAGAAATCCAGTTCCCGCACTGGATTTGGGGTCAGCCGCTCTCAGGCGGTCAGTGGCTTGCAGGGCCTGGCTTTATCCAGACCATGCTGCACTGAAACGCCCAAGCAGGGACTGAACAAATGGGTCACCCCCCCTGTCACCAGTCTCTGTCCCAGCCTGTGCTCCCCTCCTTGGGGGCACGTGCAGCAAGGGGGCTGGGGACCGGGAGAAGCTGGGTGCAGCTGCATCCGCCCAGCCTGGCAGGAGAGGAGCTCTGGGTCTGAGGATGCTCCGTGGCAGCCACTAGTGCAAGATCCTTCTCCTCTCCCTTGTCCCAGCCTTGCTTTACTCGTCTGCTGTGGCTTTATGTCTCTGCTTTATAACTTAGCTCCATGAAGTCGAGTAGAGGGTCCAGTAAATGCACATCCTGGCTGAAACAGCAAGCTCCATATTTCTGAAGTGCTGCTTTCCTAAAATATAATTAAGCCATAATGCTGAGAAGCGAGCAGTTGAAAGAGCAATAAATGGCTGCCAGGTCAGGTAAACAGCGGAGGAGCAGCAAAGTGTTTAGCAAAGCTGAAAGCCCTTTATTGTGAGCACACGACGTGCTCCCAAACATTATTGCATTACCCGGGCTGTCAGCAGACAGCGAGCAGTAGATCACCAGGGACCGTGGTGGGGGTGGTGGTCCCCACACCAGTCCCCAGGGCCACGGGGGGTGATGGACTGGTGGACAGGTTTGCAGCTGAACTGTGGCACTGAGCAGAGGAACAGGTGCTTCAGCTCAGGAGTTTCAGAAAGGCTGTTCTATGAGTAATTAATTCCCTGTGATCAGGGAAGACTTTCCCTGGCCAGCCTCTGATAGCTGGGAACAAAAATTCCTTCAGCATCTGAGGAGCACATCCCTGAGGGCACCCGGGGGATGCTCTGGCTGCCCCAGGTTTCCCTGGGCACAGGGTGCAGCATCCCACCCTGCTCTGGGGCTGCTGTGGGACCGAGATCCCCGAGGGCTGTCCCAGCTCCTGTGCAGCACCGGGCTGGGGCAGGGGCCAGGGCAGAGCAGCAGCTTAGCCCTGGTCTGGTTTATCCGTGTCGCTGCGGCTGGTTTTACGAGCAGACGAGTGATTGGGAGTCAGTCCGTGTCTGGCAGAATATATTGCTCTATGGCATTGATTTCAAATGCAGTAAAATTTGACTCCTTTCATATAGAGCTAAATATTTTGTAAGTAATGCAACATCTCTTTTTAAATCAGCACGACAAACGTTTTATAGCACACGTCCTACAGGCAGGAGGAAATATACTGTCTTTTCTTGTAGCTAAATTCCAGAGGGCAGTGGGCAAACTCCAGCTCTGTGAAGAGAAATGAGGCAAATAAATCCAGCGATGATTTACCAACCGCACACGCATCACCTCAAACACGCGTGACCTCATATGGACCATGCTGGGCACAGAACTCACCGATAAACACGCCCACCGACATGCCCAGCCTAAAGCAAAAACTCCTGATGTGCCTTACCAGTAAAAACTGTTCATTTTCTACCAAAAATACTCGTGCACCGTGCCAGCCCCTGCTCTGCAGAGCATCCCTCCGTCTCATCAACACGGTGCAAGATGCAGCCCCTGCCCCAGGACAGACGTGAGGAATGGAGACCTGCTCTGGAGCCTGATGGCTTTCTGGAGGAAATGGGGAAATCCAGGGAAAAGCAGCACAATCACTCTGACCACACGGTCTGCGAAGGAGATGCCACGAGATGGAGAAGCTCTAGAGTTTTGCAACTGTTTTTGGGAAATGCTGTTGACCTCTGATTTAAAGTCTGCATTTGCTTCTTGGATTTGAAATGATTTTAAAGGTTCCTGCACTCCAGAAATCTAATTATCCTAAAGATTTCTGTTAGATTTTTTTTTTTTCCTTCCCTCTTTGTTTCTAAAGAGGGCTTTCTAAGAATGCCACTAGGTTAGAGTCGTTATGGCATATAATGCAAACAGGGCCATTTATTGAATTTTTATGAGGTAATGCTGCACCATCTAATAAATTTTACAGGAAGGATTCGATACAGAAAATGCTGAGGTTCAGCCACAGCAGGGTCAGCCAACGTGAGCTCTAATTTCAGATGAAAGTAGTTACAGGGGCAAAACGTGTATTTTTCACTCTCGTGTTTTGGAATGGGCAGGGGAGGGTGGAAGCTAAGGAAGAGCACATGAACAGAAAGACAGATGAGAGAGCAGATACAAATGCCGTAGCCCAGACAGGATGAGAAGGTCCCAAGCTGCCAGTGCAAAAGCTACGTCTTAATCGATGCTGAAAACATTGGCTTTTTTCCCCGTCAGTTTGCATTTCTTTGTGAGGCCTGAAAGGGCTGGCTTCTGCTTGGCCCTGGGACAGGAGGTTGTTGCCAAGAAGAACCGTGTGCTCGCTGGGAGAGGTGTGCGCACACCCTCCGAGGCTCCTGCGGGAAAT
>VWZY01003718.1:121578-131985 GCA_013399075.1 Chloroceryle aenea | reverse complement strand
TCTTCTCCATCGGTGGCCACCACCAAGGTGGGGGGTCCCTGCCAGCCCCCCTGGACCACGTGCCCCGACCGTGCCAGACCAGCAAGCCTCAGCTGTCCGGAGAGCTGGCTGCTGCCTCCTGCCCTGCCAGCAGCAGCGGGCAGGGCTGCACTCGCTGCTCCAGCTGTCGTCCTCTTAATCGGCTCATTACAGCAAGCAGGGGAATCAATGAGAACAGGTTATTGATCAGAAATTCATAACTCCAAATTGTGCTGCTGGTACTCGCTCATTCTGCAGTGGCAGAGACAAATCTATCGCTCCCCTTCCCTGCCAAAACCTCAGCCGGTGCAGGTTGTGATCGCTCCTTCCAGTGCTGCTGTCACATCCTCGCAGCGGGGAGCCAGGCAGCACTTGGGGGGGCCTCCCAGATGTGCACAACCCCTGGCGATGCGCAGCATGGAGCCCGCTGGGCTCATGTGAGCGGTGTTCGTGGCCCCGACTGGGCAGGAGCATCTTGCCTTCTGCGTAACAGCCCGAGTGGGCTGGGGGCACTGCAGCTGCGGGAGCCAGGGGAGGTTTGAGGGCTAATCTGATCTTTCATGCTTCTCTTGTTCTCCCCCTCGCAACTGATAGATCAGAATTCCCTGCAAATGACCAGTTTCATGGGCTGTTTCCTCTGCTCTCCGTGCAAGGAACTGAGAGCAGCCAAGGTTGTCCCTCCCCAGGAAAGAAAGAATTCAATTATTTATCGCCGCCGCTTAGAAAACTAATTGTATTGCTAATTGTTCTTTTTCCTAGGAGGAATGTTACATTTTTTCAGGCGAATGGCTTCAGGCAGTTTAAGGATTTATAAAGAGAATTTCATCAAACATGTGATTCAGGAATGAACTCACTGAGATGACATTTCCTTTCCAATTTTCTGTTTATATTATCGAAGTGGGGATTGCTGGAAGCCCAGGGCTGTAGCCGCTAACCTGATTCGTTCCCTACACAGGGACGGGACTCAGCACAGATGAATTTCACCAAATTGGCCTGTGTTTGTGTGTAATGGTAACAATAATACATTTTATCTACCTCCTGTTGAACTCTGGAGGAGTTTTTCCAGTGAGTTGAACAGAAAGAGGATCAAGCTGCTACTTAAATTTCTCACTGGAGGACTTTGGGCTAATTTTCTTGCCCCGCTTCAGACTCTCGGAAGGGTTGGGAGCAGCACCTGGGATCTTTGTGCATCTCTTATGCAAAGATGATGTAGGAGAAGGGAAGGGGTGGGAGCTGCTCCCCCCCAGCAGCCTGTGCAGCACAACCTGATGGGGACGAGTCAGAGCCGGGAGGTGAACAGCTTTGCAGGGAGTGCAGCAAGCTATTGCACGTGTAGGAGCATGGGGCTGCATGTTGGGAGAGGCACCAAGCACCCCAAGAGGCAGGGATGCCTGGGATAGTCCAAAGGCACAGGAATATCCAACCCATCCTGCACAAAACCATCAGGGTTTAGATGCTTCCTTTTCCAGCAGGCAGAAGCTCTTCTGCCACATCTTCGGGCTTTTTGGAGCCGTGATAAATCTTCCCACTTAAAATACACCCTGCAGAATGACAGCATCAATCATTTATTAGCTGCAATTAGTTGACAAGCTTTCTAACCCTTTCTGTGCTTGGTGAGCCTGCTGTCTGCTGGAGAACAGACGCGTCCGTGGAGCCTCGGTGCTGCTTGGCCACGTGCTCTGGCTCATCCTGCATCGACCCTCCCTCCGTCGCTCCCGGTGCTAGGCCTGGGCTCCCCGGAGGGTCTCAGATGCTCTGAGTGCCCAGGACCAAACCACCTCTTTCTGCAGCCTGGAAAGAGAAGGGAGTGTGAGATTCTGCTCTCATTTCCACAGCGTTAGGAGTAAAGCAGGAGCTTGTGTCAGGCCAATTCCCCTCCCTGGTTGTGTACAATGAAATGCAGCAACGAGGGAAACATAATACTTCATTACGCTGCAATACAGCCAGCAATTTACATGCTGCTCCTCTTTTCTTAATGGTGCCAGTGCACCTGAAGATGGCAATGAGCTGTAAAAACAAACAAACACACCCCGAGCCCTTCTGCTCCCAGGCCTCACAGACCCTGCGGTCACCTGTAGAACCTGCTCTTGAGGAGCAGAAGCTGCTGCAGAGCAGGAGGGGACGAGGAGAAGCCCCCACTCCTCTCCCAGGGGCAGCAGAGCTGGCCGAGGCTGCTGAGGTTTAGCTGAAGCTGTGATCACAGGCCGTTTCAGCTCAGGTTGCTTACCCCGATCCTCCTCTACCCCCTCCTTCCCATGGGATGCTCCAGTCCCAGTGCGTTGTCAGTGCCTGGCCGGGCTCTGCCAATCCAAGAGGAACTGCTCCTTATCCGGAACGGGAGCACAGTCAGGGATTCAACTGCAGCAGCGTGATCCTGCAGCTTACAGTAAATCAATGAAGCTTCTGTGCATTGACAAGCCCTTGCCACTTAAATAGACAAGAAACAGGTAGGGATGGATACTGTGGGTTCCTCCAGATCATGAGGCATATATCTCGAGAGAACAGCAGCGGAAAGATGAAACACTGCTGGAAACACGGGAGAGGATTCAGGGTTTGTTTAGAGTTTTTCGTTTCGACAGCAAGGAAAAAACAATAGCAGCATTTCTTCTGCCAAGGGTGAGCAATTAGCACGGCAGCAGGGAGAGGTAATTTAGTGGTGAGCATGGCAAAGACCTCGGTACATGTGCCTCGGTGCTGAACAGTTTCTTCTAAAGATGCTAATTGGTAACATCATCTTTGACAACACACCCTCACCCTGGTGTTTGGTTCAGTTTGGCTTAAAGAAGAGCCAGGCGAGGCCCCCCCCTCAGCAGCAGTGGGCTGCTTGGTGTGCTGCTCTCCTGGGGCTAGCGAGGTGCCGCTCCAGCGTGCCACGCGTGGAGAAGCTTCTGAGCCTTCTGGGGACAGTCTGAAGACAGTTGGAGGGCATCAAATGTTAAGATAATGAGTTTGGGGTAATTAGCCCTGATGGATAGGTAAGGAGGTAGAGGATTATAATGGGAATGAATAAATGGCCAGATCAGCTTCCAGTATTTGACCAGTGCCTCCTGACCCAGGCATCCGGCTCAGGTCTTGGCTCGCTCCACTGTAGAGCAGCAAGGCCTCTGTCTGTGGAAGAACAAATGCTTCTTGTTTGGAAGAACAAATGCTAAAGCCATTACGTCCCTTTCCTTCGCGTTCAGAGGGGAGCCGGGCTGTGCTGCTGTGAGTAGAAATGTCATTTCTGAAATGTAATTTGGCTGGAGCGCGCTGCAGGACAGCAGCAGCTGCGGAGGCAAATCCAAATAACACTCGGCGCTGTAATTGCATATGTAAAAAAGAAAAAGAAAGAGTGAGAGAAAGTGGTCTCCTCTCCTCTGCTGGGTATTACAGATGTAGCTGTCATCCTCTTCTCCTCACGGAGTGGTTGTAGGTGTTCAGTCCTGGTACTCCACTGGGTCTTGTAGAGAGATTGGAATATAATTTCCGCCGTGCAGAGGTCAAGCCGTGAGGCTGTGCGGGTGCATTGTTGGCTCTGACAAGGACTTACCGAGCTTAGAGCTTGATCCAGAGTCCCTCTGCTAGGCAGGCCGGCCTGGAGCAGGTGAGCTGCATGCTGCTGGAGGTGTGCTGGGCAGGGGGGACCCGCGAGCACCCCCTCAGCAGGTCCTGCATCCCTGCTCCACTCGGTCAGCATTTCCTTGGCATCCTGCGCTCTGTCCTGCACAGCCCATCTGGGTTCAGATGCTGGGGAGAGGCTGGCACCAGGCTCCCTGTGGTCCCCTGTTCCTCCCGTGTGGGTTGGTGGGTGGGTGGGTGGATGGATGGAAGTGCAGATCCATCCTCATACCTGCTGCGCTCCTGAAATAACCCACATCCTCTCCATGGTCTGCTGTACCGACTGCATTGCCTGTAACTGGAACTTGCTTTGGGCTCTAATTTGGTGTTAAATCCCATAAGGTGCCGTGTAGAAGAAATGTAATACTGTTTTACTGTGTCCTAAATGAGATGGTATGCTTGATACAGACGTTAATCAATATATGAGAGACACACCATTAGGGGAGGTGGCGTTCTTCACGTTCAGATGAACTCTTTGCCGTGTTACATCCCAGATTGTGGAAATTGAAATCAATTTATCAATCTAATTTTCTGTTCACAATCTATGCTTTTATTTTTCAATTTTCTGTAATCAGGCAGCAGAGCTAATGAGAGTGGTTTCTTCTGAGTATGGTCAATGTCCTCTTCCTGGTTTGCCAGGAATCCCTGCTACGCTGTTCGTGTCCGTGGCAGGGGATGTGCTCTACGAGACGGGCTGTGGAACTGATGTGTCCTTGTGCCACGGGATCATTAGAGTTTCCATGTTATCTTTATTGTGATGTCAAGTTATCCTGCCCCAGTAATTCCATCCAGCTTTCCTAAATTATTCCTCTTTTTCCATAGGCTGTGGGAACCTTCCGCCCCATCTCCAAAATGACTTCGCAGCACACAGAGAGTGATTGCAGAGGCGGCCGTGTCTCGGCACCGGAGGAAGAACTCCACAGACCACCTCCTCCATCACAGGGGGTACTTTGAGGCTCAGCTGACTCCCGCTCGCAGCCGCAGAACCTCCCGAGGCCAGGGCTGCCGTCAGGAACCGTAAAGCGCTCCGGTGATGGACCGGTATTTCCCTCCAAAGTCTATTAGCCAGGCAATCCCTGATGGCGCCTTGCCATCCTAGACGGTCCCAGCCCTCGCTTTCTTCAGGTAGTAAATGTTTCCTGTTTTAACAAGCTGTGAGTCTGATGAAACCGTAGAAAACCCCGCGACTGAGCGGCAGAAGAGACAAACGGTGCAGCACGCAGTATATTGCTCCTATAGGGTGTCTTCAGGTTTGCCTGGTAATGATCCAGCGGCAGTGAATCCATACAAACCAGCCTGTTCCAAAGGGCTGTAATTATTAATCTGCTAACGCAGACACAACGCGCTCAGCCTTCCTCTCAGGCTCTCCTAGGAACGGCGAAGAATGCTGGAGCAGCAATTACCTTAATGCAATTATCTTGGATGTGAAATCCATAACAGCGCTTTGCATCCTGGGCTTTAGGGAACAGAGGGAACTCGGGGGCTGTCCCACGCTACGCACCCCATGGCCAAGGCTTTGGGCCCCGCTCCCAGTGCCAGCAGGAGCTCGTGTCCCTCGTCCCCCAGGCCATTCAAACCACACCAGAGGCAGGATCCGGGCACGGCCACATCCTGCTGTCAGGGGAGCAACGCACCCGAGGACCGGCGCGCGGGGACATCTTTGTACGTCTGTCTGATCACCACCCTCACCTCTTCCAGCGGCGCTTCGGTTCCGAGTGACGGTCACTGCCACGGAAGTCAGTGGAGCTGTGTCCTGGTACAGGTTCCTGATACCGGACGGCATCGGGCGAGCAGCGAAGGCAGCCCATGTCCCAGAAACGGAGCAGGAGGAGCTGAGATTAACTTGTCTTGTTTAGACACCGCTCTCTGCAGCCCTTCCCGAGGATACAGGAAACAGAGGAAGCCACCGTGATGGTAATCCCTGGGTTAATGGTAAGCACTGACAGTGCGATTCCTCCAGCTTGCAGAACCCATAGCAACCCGTCATTAAGGACACTCAGCAGGAAGATCTAAGCTAAAGAAAGTTGCTTGAAACACTTGTGCACGCACATACCAATCAGGAGAGAAAATATTCTGCAATTTGTTCAAGACGGACTTGAAGACTATTTCAGCGTTCTCATCTCCCAGGAAGGAAGAAACTAATTGCAAAGGATTTTTAAAAGAAAGATTGTAACTAGCCCAAAACAGTAAATGGATTTTGCTTCCTCTCCTCTGATAAATATTTCATTATCAATGTAATGCAGGGCTTGGGTTTTGTTCTTGGTTGTTTGGATAGGCTTTTGTTTGGTTTTACACATATGTATTTATTTATATTCTGTACTTCCATCGCAACTGACATCCTTGTGTGGCACCTTCAAGCTGATAGCTCCTATAATTAGGCTGAATTGTCTTTTCATACTGCTAATCTGAACTGACTAATTACTCGGTGAATATTTAGCTCCTTACTGAGGCGGACGTGGAGCGGGGAAGCAGACGGTGTGCCCGCCTGGCTCGGAGCTGGCTCCGTGCGAGAGCCGAGGCAGGGAGGAGGGACCCATCGTGCAGGAAGATGCCAAGCTGGTGGCATCCCTGAAGGGCCTGTTTGCTGCTCGAGCCTGACTGCAGCCACCGGGAGGGTGTCCTTACTGCAGTGCAGCTGGAGGAACTGTAGGAAAGCAGCTTTCCCCTGAAGTCCAGCAACGGAGGAGAAAAACCCTTTTGTTTTGGCTTTCCCCCTTTGCTTGCTGCCGTCATCCTGCACAATTCCAAACCTGTATTTTTTTGAAAGCTCAACCTGATATGTAATCGCTTGAAATCGTTTATTTACTTAAGGGACTCTTTACTGAAAACTCCAGGCTCTTGACTACTAATATCGTGCATTTACGTAATTGCATAATTAGAAACCAAATGACAAATGTTTATTCAGGCTCCATTTTTCTCCCGTGCCTTCAGTTTGCCCCATTCCAAGAGCAGCGCCTTGGGCTTATTCCCACTGCCCTGTGCCCTGGAGCAGACGGCCCTGAGCAAAGCCACCCTCTCTCCAGCCCAGCGACCTTGCAAACGCCCACGCTTCATCTCTCCCCGGCCTGTACTCGAGGCTGATGAATTATTACTCATGCAAAATCTCATTAAAATCTCTGAGAATTTGCACAAATGAAGCACCCCAGGATCTGGCAGAATAATCCTGCTCTGTCTTACAGGGTCAGTATCAGAGCCGCAGCCTTGGCCGATGTTCACCTCCGTCGAAACTCGCTCTGGCTCGGCGTGACTCACCCCTGCCACATCCCCCCTCCACCGCAGCCTTCCTGGAGCTCCTCGTGTGCAGCGGGACTCTTCCCGGCGGGATTGATAACAACGTAGTCTCGTAAATAATGTTCCCCAATGGAATGCTCTCTGGGGGTCTGGCTATTAATGGGGGTGTGTTTTTCTTCGTAATGTTCGACTGCTTTATTTATGATTAATGGGACTCCCTGGCTGTCTAAGGAGTAGTTGAATGGCTGTTGCCAGTGGGTTTGGTGGTTCTTAATACATGTTTTTAAGCAGTTGTTACTGTTAAAGGCCTCTACATGTCCTCAGAGCCAGCTGGGAATGCCTGGTTTTCACTCTCTGTCCATGAGTGAAGCATATCCCTGCAAAGCATCCCAGGTGTGCCCCTGCTCTGGCACGCCGAATATTCCCAAACAGCGCTGGCTCCAGGGGATCCTGGCTGTGGTAAAGCTCCAGCCCTGGCTCCAGGCTCTGCTCTGCTTCTGCTGCATAAAGGTCTCTGTATCTGGCATTTGATGGCCTCGGCCTCATAAGCAGCCATAAAAATGTAAGGGCAACTACACCTTAAGGTATTGTTTCCCCATCACCTCCCCCGATACATGCCAGCATGTTGCGGTGTGTTACCAGATGAGAATCGGTTATGAGCAGTGATAGGGGAGGGAGATTGAAAGGTCTTCTCCTCTTTACTCTTCGTTAGAAGCTGCTTTGATAAGTGGCCTCGCTTGCACCACTTGGTGCAGCCGAGCTGTGGTTTCAAGGGCGGGAAAGCCCTCGGAGACGTGTGACGGCGCGTGGGTCAGCACCGCTCGGGCATCCCTGCGGGGAGGAGAGGCCGGTCCCTGGGTACGGACAAAACACGCCAGGTTCCCAAGGAGCTGTCAGGAGCAGCCTTAAAGCTGCTGGGTATGTTTGATGTCAGCTTTCATCGTTTCATGAATCCCACAGAACCTACATCCATCAGTTAGAGACTTTCAAAGTGCAGGGGAATAAAACTCCTCATTCATAACAGCCCCAAAAATGCCTTTTGGCAGCTTTATTGCCTGTCACATGCGGGGAAAGGAGCAGACACAGTTTAAGAACCAGAAAGCACTTTGATAATTCCATTAATAACCCACCCAAGGTAAGGTGAGGGGAGCTTTGTTTTCACGAGGGGAGTGAGAGCCACCNCATAAGCACAAACCACGAGTCAGGGGGGAGGAGGGATGGTTGGGTGGTTAGGAGCCAGGGCTGAAATGCAGGGCATCTCAATTGGGCTCTGAGCTCGGATGGAGGAGGGAGAAATCACCTCGCTGGGAGCCAGCNCTCTCCGGAGGAGCGCTGGCTCGGATCTCCCCGACGCTGCTGGGAGCCACACGTGCTGCTGCTGGGAGCCCGGTGAGTCGGAGGGGGTCTGTACCAGCCAGGGAAACCGCAGCAGAAACCCGCAGAGCTTGTGTGTTAGTCCCAGGAGGGAGATGTTAACCCATGGGTGTGACACCCCAGCCACCACCGTCTGAACTTTACTGCCAGCCTTCAGGGATGGAGGAAAGGGCCTGGGTGGGGTGGGCACAGGCTGGAGCAGCACAGCAGGTCTCTCCCAGACCCACCCATGCCATCAGTCCAAGCTGGCACCAAATCCAGCCCCAGAGCTCGGCCATATCCTGCTGGTTTATCCCATATTGCCCCCGGTGGCACAAAGCTACAGACTGGTCCTTTTCCACCCTCTGTACCGAGGGGTTTGTGTCTCACCGCGATTCCCTAAGCCCATGAAAGGAGGCAGGTGGCTCCAGCCTCAAGCTCCTGGCTCGGTGCGCAGGCTGCAGGGGTGCAGACCCTGCTGACCCCCCTCAGGGCTGCCAGCCCCTGTCTCCGGCAGCAGCCGCGTCCCCCTGGCCAGCAGTGGGACTGTGCCCACAGATGGGCTCCTAGCGTCCAGATGTTGTCACCAGGAAGTCCTGTCAGGGGTTGCTGGCCAGGGTCTCGTTCTCGCCTGTCAGAGTTGACATCTTCAGCGTATAATTAAATGCCAGGACGCGAGTAGCAGAGCAGGTGCATGCTAATGAGGAGATCAATTTTAATTATGATTTTAATTAAACACCCAATCCGGTAGGAAATATGACAAGCAGGCTAGAAATGCAAAATTTATAATGGGGAAAACGAAGGGCGAGAAGCGGGGAAGAGGGAAACGAGGTGTGCACACAAGCAGAGCCAAGTGGAATCTGCTTCGTTAAGCCTCAGGGGCTAATGGGAAGGGGTGATGGGGGGTCCTGCTCTTCCAAAAGCCCCCAGGCTTTCTGCTGGGACAGGCAGCACATCCTCACCAAGTCCTGCTCAAAATGGGACATTGTTGCTTATTCCCCAGCCAGTGGAGCATAGGGGAAACCCCTCTGGGTCTTCATTTCCCCTCCACAAACCTTCCCTGCTCCCCGCCCCCCAAACGCCATTATTGGGGGGGGGAGAGGGGGGAGATGNGAGATGCATAAGCACAAACCACGAGTCAGGGGGGAGGAGGGATGGTTGGGTGGTTAGGAGCCAGGGCTGAAATGCAGGGCATCTCAATTGGGCTCTGAGCTCGGATGGAGGAGGGAGAAATCACCTCGCTGGGAGCCAGCTGAGAGAGGAGCAGCGTGGGACGAGGTGAGGGGTGGTTTTGTGCCAGGGGCTCACACGCTCCTCTGAACCACGGGGCGTGCAGCCGCCTGGTAGAAATCAGCTATAAAAGGAATTACCACTAAAGGGAGATCTTCAGCAAGAGGCTTTAGAAAGGCCGGTGTCACAGGGGGGCTGCAGTTTTGGATCACGGATCAGAGGGAACCTTTGGGATCCCTCAGCACGCAGCCCGGTACACTCAGCTGCTGCGGATTAATTCCTGGGTGAGCTTGGCCATGCTTCAGAAGAACAAATCCCTCCCCCAAATTCCAGACTCCCCAGAACAGGAGACCCTCCCTTGCTCCTGACGTGGATAACTTCCCCTGCATTACTCATCCAAATCTTCTTCTCGAGCCTGTTATCTCTGCAGTGTTATGAGATGCCTTTAATGGAGAAATTTAACCACTTAAATAAGATTTTTCTCTTTCTGGCACAGGTAGACCCACGGCCGCTCGTGCCACGGCTGCCTTCTCGCCACCCACACTGCGTGAGCTTCCGAGCCTTGGTGGGGTCACGGAGGAGGAGCTGGGGATGTGCTCTCCCTGGGGGGGATCCGGAGCCGTGAGCAGCGACTCTCACCAGCACTGAGCACTCACGAGCGTGGGTTTAACACAAGTCCAGACGATGGGAACAGAGGTTTTAAGCTCATTGGTTCCCTGAATTTACCCCCAGTCGTCCCCCCAGTCCTGCCCTGACTCTGCAGAGACATTGATTTTGCTGTTTTCCCCTATTACATATTATAAATTGTCTTCAGCAGCCCTTTTCCCTAACTAATGAGGCCATTAGCGATAGGGTGTGGGCGGACAGGCAGCCAACCCGAGATCAATCAAACGAGGGGCTCTGTCTGCGCAGAGACGGCGCGGAGATGCAGGGCTCCGTGGAAACGCAGCGCATCCCGTTCCTGCCGCCTCTGGAAGT
>VWZY01003718.1:82550-99531 GCA_013399075.1 Chloroceryle aenea | reverse complement strand
AGCTGAAGCCTCCTCCCCAGCCTCTCACGGGGTGACTGATCAGATAATGTTCTCTAAGCAAATGCACAAATAACATGAATTGGGGTTGGCACTGAGCAGTGAGGTGTAAAAAAAGCAATTTGAGGTGTTCTAAGGAAATGCCAGAGCCTCTAAGACGTGATTGCTTGTCAGAAAGCCGTGCCTGTGGCGCAGGCGCCGGGAGTGCTGCTGGCAGGGTGTCAGCCCCGGGAGATCAGGAGCTGAGCTTGGGGACAAAGCACCAGAGCTGGCTTTGGAGATGGAGTTGAGAGTCCCTGCATGATCCTGAGCTCCTAATGTCATCTCCTTTAGCTGCGGCACCTCTGCCATGGCACTGTGGGTGATACTGTGCCCTGCTGAGGGCAGGGGGAGCCTCTGGTGCAGCCCCAGAGCGCTGGGGAGCTGCTGAGAGCAGCAGGGAGGCACAGTCAGGGCTCAAGGGACACTGATGGCTGAGCTGGGGTGAGCGTGGGGATTCTTCCCCTTTAGCAGAGGAACAGAAAGCACAGAGTTCAGCAGAGCCAGCATCATCCTCTATTTCCCAATTACAGGTGTGGCTTGGCCAGATTCCTCCACCCATGGCTGCGTGTGTGTGTAGCTTTGGGTGTGGGACGCATCCCTGGCTGATGCCTGCTCTGTCCGGCTCTCCCTTCACCCTCAGCTCCAGCTGAGCCCCCGTGTGATGGGTGCTGCCTCGGTCCTTGAGCGAGCCTGTCTGGAGCGAGGTGGATGATATCTGAGATGGCAGCCTTGCATTTCTGCTCCATTTCCCTCCAGCCTCTGCCTCCTCCCTCTCCTCCTGTAACATTCATTAGCTGCAGAGAGGCTGAAGCACTGAGCAGAGGCTGTGTGCAACCCCGGAGTAACCTCACAGCCAAAGCCCGAGCCTTGGCACCCCTGCCAGCTCCTCTCCGTGGAGCAGTAAGTCCTCACCTCTGTGCCCCAGCCACTCCGTGTAATACCGGTGTTCCTTGTTAGCGTGGCAGAATTGACATCTGTCCCCTTGATGGGGTCTGTTTGTGTGGAAACTTCTGGGGGAAGCTCTGGATTGTGAAAAATAAAAGCAAGGTGATAAGAGACCTGCAAGTGCTGTATTATTTGTAAACTGTGTGTTTCAAGTTGAGCAGATGAGCTGCCTGCAGCTTTCAGAGTGTCAGGGCCACCTGAATGGCCATGCTATGTGGAGACCCCTTGGCTGTGGAGTGCTGGGATGCTCTGGGGTACCCCCCTGCTCCACTGTCTCCAGCACAGGTCTGGGAGGGGCCCGCAGCTCAGATGTGTTACTGGGTTGGACTATCGCTCTCCAGGGTGCTTTTGGGAAGCCAGATGTGCAGCCTGTGAACCTGGTCCAGCTCTGCGTGAAGGAGCTATTTGTCGCTAGACCTTTCATGCTCACTTTGCTGCTGAGCTCACATCCCCACTCCCGTCTCTCTTCTGCTCTTCCCTGCCTGGCAGAAGAAAGGGCACTTCAATGCGAGGGGCCACGGAGGAGGTCAGAGCCGAGGGCTGGCAGTTTTGTATCTGCTGCAGAGGAAGAGGGGGGAGCAGGGTGGCTGGCGGCGTGAGGCCACCACAAATGAGACCTGGGAGCAGTGCCGAGATGAGGGGCACAGGCAGGCACAAAGCTTTGCGACCCCTGCGAGGGGTCATGCTCCAGGAAGACAAGAGAACCCATTTCAAACACCCCAGTTCTCTGGAACTGGTTTGACTGGTTAGTGCAGCTGTATTTGCTGTGGGGATATGGCAGATGGGCTTTTGATGTGGTGCACCTTGTTCCGAAGGTGCTGGTGAGTTTCAGGTGAGCAGCTGGAAAGCTGCTGTCCTCCCCATCCCCTTCTGAACCCTCCTGGTGCTTTCCTCACATGTCTTTACTGCTGCCTGAGCACAATGCCAGGACAGGAGCTAAAATACTCTTGCAGATAAGGATGTGAGGGAGTTATCTGGAAGCCTGCAGATACTGTATGTGAGGGGGGAAGGTCACTGAGAAAAGGGAGGTGGCAGAGGAGATTAAGTGATTTGGAGATGGCTTGAGGGATTTAGCAGAGAGGCAGAGCGCCTGTGGAGCATCAATGGGCAGTAGCACCTCTGATGGATTATAGGGAGCCTTGTTCAGATGCTTTCCATGCTGCTGCAAACACCATCAGGGAAGAGATGGGGAAATCGTGCATCGAGGGGAGGCTGCAGAGCTCCAGAGAGTGGCATCCCCCGTTGCACCCTCCCCACCCTGGCAGCACACTCACGCAGGCAGCGTGGCAGCAGCTGCCTTGCAGAGTGCCAGTGGGTGCTGTGCCCGCCTGCCAGCTCGGTGCAGGGAATCCCACAGGAGGCAGGCCGGGGATAAAAGGCCTTTTCTGTGCCTAAGAGCTCACGGTGGGATGCCCTTCCCATGGCAGGGAAATCCCAGCTGTCCTCCAGAGCCTCCATGCCTCGCTGTGTGCAGCTCCCGACAGCTCGCTCACGTGAGTGAGTTCCTGGCTCCACAGAGGAAGCGCAGCCTCTCCCTCCTCTTGCTGCGTCTGCATTTAGGATTTGCCCCTTGGTACCCTGTTTCAAACCTGGTAGTGAAAGCACCGTCTGCAGTCTTGCTCCCACGGGCAGTGTCATGCTTCTGTTGCCGTGGGGCTTTTCCGAGCCCCTTCGCTGCCCCAGAAAACACGTGGGAAGCTGATGCGGCCACGCAGTCGCTGGCGAGGCTGCGGACCCCGGGCAGTCGGGAACGAGATCGCGTTTTCTTCATCTGGACGGAAGCAGCGAGGTCCCCCCATCACAACTGGGCAAGCTACATCAGGCTTTATCCTCTATTGTTAAAGACAAAGCACAGGGATTTGTGTCCCAGACTTAAGCTTTCTCAAGTCTGAGGATGTTCCCCAAAGGTCTTTCCTGGCTGTGTTTTCAGAGGGGCTTTTACTCCCAGTTGTTTTTGTTTGTGATGGGTGTTGCACTTTGTCATGTGTATTTAGTAAACATCGTCGGTATTTACTGCAGATTGGAAACTGCTTGGTTTCTTTCTCAAAGTGAACTGGACTGGGATGCTCGACCTTAGACTGGTCAGGGCAGGGCAGTGGGGACCTGACATGTCCCCGTCCCCAGGCAGCGAGGCTCTGGGCTGCTGCTGGCGTCATTTCCAGACACCTCTGACGTGCGGGAGGTGCCTGTATCCTGGAGAGCGTGTTAACATTTAAATCAGTGCGATGGTCTGGGAATAGCAGCGAGTTAAAAGGGCCTCTCCTGAAAAGAGCACAGCAGGGACTTGGCTGAAGAGTTCTCTTAGCCCTTTAAGCGTGCGCGGCTGCACAGATTTTCATCAGCAGCCAGCTTCACGCCAGTCCATTAGGGCTTGATTTAGCCTCTCAGGGTGGGGAGGAAAGGGGGAAGAATGAGCCTCTTCCCCCTTCCACAGGGTGGATGGGTGGAGGGGTCCAAGACCTGCTGTGTCCCTTCTCCTTTCCCCCCTCCTGGAAGTCTGCCCAGGCCATGTTCTTGGGGTCCTCCCCCCTGGGAAGGTGCTGGTGCTGTCTGTGCTGCTTTTGTAGTTGCTGCTACTTACACCTATGTCCTGAGACTCGAGGCCAGGTTAATGAATGTATAATTATCTGCCCTGTGCACCAGGCTTCAGCCCAGTCTCTTCATAGTCCGAGGTGCTCTTCAGCATGAAAGATGAGGTTTAAAAGGCTTCTTGGAAACATTTCACCGTGTGTTTCGAGGAGGCCGTTGCTCCTGGTAGCTGTGTGAGCACGTGGGCCTGCCTGGAGTCCTGCTAAGCTTTTGTCCTTATTTCCCGGGGCAATAACTTCAGCAGCTTAATCACTGTGCTGGAAAAGTATTTCTTTTTATCAGCTTTGACTTTCTTCCTGTCTGATTTTATTGAAAGCCCTGGTTCTCATGTCTTATGAGATGGTGAAGTCCCAATCTACCTCTTATGGATCATCCGTTGCCTTTTTATTGACTCCTCTCACCAGCTGCCATCCCAAAGCCAGAGTCTCATTTTTTAAAGCCTGTCTTTATTTCAGAGCTGTTCAGGACCACCACACTCTCCTCTGAACGCCCCTCTGGTCCCCATGTTGTGGTGGGGAGGGCAGAGAGCGTGGTGGTGCTGTGGGTGGGTTGCGGGATGCAGGAGCTGTCCCTGCAGTGGTGCCGTCCCAGCCCAAGGAGTCTTCCTCTCCTTGGAGAGCTTTCAGCGAGCTGTCTGTAACGTTGGCAGCCCCTTCAGCTAAACTGACAGGATTAATTTAAAATCCCATATGGTGGAAGAGTTGGCTCTTCCCTCCCAGATTGCCCCCTGCGTGGAGAGCAGTCCACGTTTGGCGTCTCGTTGCCACCTCACCTGAGCTTGAGCTGCGCTCCGACATCCTGGGCGTCCCCGGCCGCAGCAGCTGTCCTGCCCACATGGCATTGCTGTTCTCGCCTCTTGCTGGGGTAATAAAGCACATCAAAGCCTGTAACCGGATGCTCGGAGTGCAGATGGGTTTTCAAGACCCTCCATGTGAAGGTCTGAGTGATTTAGGGAGTCTGAAGGAGGGAGAAGCTTCACCTTTGATCTGAGATGTAACAAAAACATAAATAACCCAGTTGCTGGGGAAAAGGTGCAGGGAAAAGCTCTGTTCTTACCCCGGGACCGTGTCTGCCTGTCCCTTACCGGGGCAGTTCCCAGCAGGGCAGTGGAAGCTGCATTATCTGGGGCTGGCAAAACTGGGGCAGTAGCACATGAACCGCTTCGGTTTACGGCAGGGGAGCCGAGGCCTGGATTCTGCTCGGGAGTTTGGCTTGATTTAGTATAACTTCAGGCAAATGAATTAATCTTTCTGCATTTGTTGCTTTTGCAGCTCCCAGCGCTGCGGTTTTGTTGGTTAATGTTTATAAAGTCTTTTGAAATGTGGCTGTTGGCGTGCGGGTCCAACAAAGAGAAGCAATTGTGAACAATAAAAGAATATTTTCCAAAATACAGCATAGTAAAAGCAGCTGAGATAAGGTCTGCTCTCATTAATTTAAAAAATGGTATTTTTCCTCCTTCTTTCAATAAAAACTGTCTGCACGATAAACTGACATCTTTAACAATTGTTTAAGCTGCACAGGTTTAAATATATACTTCCTGCATAGGCTGCTGATGAGTCACTAGTCACAATTATTTATCCGAAGCGATCGCTCTCCGCTAGACAGCGTAAGACAGAGCTCTTTCTTCTCCTGCCAGAGCTACGTGGTGACCGTGAACAATGGCTGGGGCTCTAAAGTTCTGCCTGCAGTTCAATGGTTTTGAGTCCATTTGAACGTCTCTGGGAAGGTGGCTGAGTTCTGGAGAATACGGTGCCGAGAATGCAATATCTTCTGTGGGCTGAGGGAATAAGCAAAGCTGTGAAGCCATTATGGGGAAACACCACTGGAAATGCCTTTTGGCAATCTCAGCTGCCCAGAGCTCGCCGTCAATTCCTGAACACTTAGGGTACTATTGCCTTTTGATTGCAAACACGCTCTGGCTAGCGTGAGGGTAACGCGCTGTGCAGAGCGAAGAGCAGACAGATTATACTGAGGGACAGTGGCGAGCTAATGGGTTTAATAAATGTATCCAGGCCTGCATGTGCCCTGAAAGATGCTTTTTTTTTGTCAGCACAGGGGGTACGTAATGATACGGACATCTCGAGGAAGGTGGCTTGTAGGAAGGTAGCTCTGATGGATTGCTGCGTTGATTTAGAGGCTCAGAAAGATGAGAGCTGCTGTTGTTTGTGATTGGAGTTGCCCAGGGCCAATATTGGTAATTACGGGGAATCTGGGAAGATGTTCACAACTACCACGGGCTCTGTGTGGGCAGGGGGCTGAAATGTGCCATAGCATCACCCAGATGAGGTGGATGAAATACGAAAGAGGATGCTCGGTGGCTATAAATCGTGTGTGAACGCTGTTTGGCTGAGCCTGCAGAGGAACCCTGGTGCTCTGGGGATGCCGAGGCAGAATCGGTGGGTTCTGGAGGGTGACTGAAGCTGTGGGTCCCTGGCAAAGCCCACATCTCTGAAACCCTGCCCACTTCTTGTCTCCGGTATCTGGTGCCAGGGAGCTCCGCAGCAAAATCTGTGCCCTTGTCTGGCATTCGCGGGGCTGGTCTCCACACAAAACACCTTTATTTTCTTTTAATCAAATTGTCACCAGGAGACACATCTGTTCCTGCTTGCCTCGCCGCTTTCATCAGGGGTGAGGATGGAGCCGTCCTTTGGAGCTGCCGATGCTTATGCAAAACACCTCAGCCAGGCAGGGCTACTCAGATATCAAAGGCAGAGCCTGAAGAGGTGGCCTGCTGGAATTTGCATATAAAATTGCAAGCTGAAATCCAAACAGCAGCAAGATGTGAAGATCAGTGCGAAGGGTGAGCATGAAAAGCACCGGCAGGCTGGGAGAGGGGGGAGCCAGAGCAGGTACGGGGAGAGAAGCGGTGAGATATGAAAGAGGAGGAAAACGAACACACAGAATATTTTAACTAACAGAAAAGTTTCTTGTACTGCAGACAGATGATGAAAGAGAGACAGTGAGGAATTATTAGGACAGAAGATAAGGAAACAGCAGAGATAGGAAATAATTATTTTGTATCTGTCTTTATAAATGAAAATGAAGGGCATTAACTTAAATAGGATTTAGATTTTCAGGGACAGAAGGGGATGAATTAGGAAGTGTTCAGATAACAGTAGAAGTGATTATTAAAGGTCGGGGGCTCTTGAAACCGACGCTGCTCCTCACCCCTCAGGAAAGCAGCGCAGGAGCATCCCAGGGGCTGCTCGTGAGCAACAGAGCTGGCAGGGGCATCTGAGGGGCTGCCACCCCAGAGACAAAGGCATGCAGCTGGCCAGCGTGGTGGAAGAGGGTGCCAAGTGCTGGTGGGGCTCCTGGGCCATCTGAGCTGCCTGGGAAGGGGTGAAAGAACTTCTGTGGTGGAGATCTGTAGCGGGCCTCTACCTGCACCAGGAGCGGTGCCCAAGAGTGGGCATTGCCAGTCTGCCCGTGCTGCCCTGACAGATGACCCAGCAAAGCCCAGTTACTCCAAGAACAGGCGCAGGGTCTGCTTTCTCTCACCCCCCGCCTGTGATACAGGACTCCCCAGCAGAGATGCTGGTGTGTAGGATAACAGTCATTGGGAACAGTTTCTAATACTGCTGGGGATGGGAACCCATCCTCAGGAAGAACTTCCTGGAGGTGTCTTTTTATCCCCCTTGCACACGCAGAATGAAATTCAGCAAGTCAAGCATTTCTATGAAGTTCTTAAGCCAAACAGCCCTCGGCCCTATTACATTTTCATGCGCTTAGAAGAGCACTTGCAAAATTCTTTTCATTTGCACTTAGTTTAATTTCAGATGATGCTTTCACAGTTCAGCCTCCCCACTTTGCATGCATGGCTTCGTACCTGCGGTTATTCACAAGCGTAAAACCTCATGTATGTAACTAAAAATGCTTGTTTGCCTGGTTTAATAGAGCAAACGGGGAGGTTTGAATACAGCAGTAATTGCAGATGTGGAGGTTAAGCTGAATGATTCATTTGAAACTGCAGGTCAAGATTTTCCAAACAGGCCTGCGACATCGAGTTTAATGTCCAGGAGTGAGGTATTTGAGTAAAGCCTGACCTTCAGAGCCTGCACACTAACTACTTTCTAAAAATGCTGTTGGAAGAGCTGTAGTTGGGGCATTGAACCTCATGAGCCACTTATGAAAATCCCTGCTGCTCCTCCGGCACTGGCTCTCCAACCTGATGCGAACTTCTACCCTGATAAACAGCACGTAATAGGCTTTAAATAAACCAAATAACAGTAATTTCTCTTAACCTCAGACTCTTAATAACACTTCTCTTCTGTATCGCTCTGCTACGCTGAACTTCACGGGTAATGGATTTGGTTTAGATGCCGTCGCTGTCTGTGCAGGATGAGAAGACTCCGCACAGCGGGTCCATCGGCTTGCTCAGCATTGGTCCAGCTGGTGGCTCTGGATGTTTGGTGTCCCCCAGAGAAGCTGGGGGCTGGTGTAGTTCAGGCTTTGGGGGTGGCATGTGGCTGACTTTAAGCTTGTCTGTTGGCTGCATCAGATGAAGTTGGTGTGTCACAGCTGGAGAATGGCAGGGTGCACAGGGGTTGCTCCCTGTTGGAGCCCCTGCGCCCCATGGCGATTACCCCGAGCCCTGGCCACGCAGAGAGCGAGAGGACCCCTCTGCATAACCCTCCTGTTCACATCCTGCCTGGGCAGAGCTCGAGGAGCTCCCTGTGTCTGTTGCCTGAAAGAGGAGCAGGATCAGCCTCTTGAGTGGGCGAGTGGCTTATTTATAACTCTCCCACCGAGTGCGAGTTTGTTTAATTTTCTGGAGCAGCGCTGTGCCGGTGAATGAGGCCGTATAAATTTGCTAACAATAGTGTCTGTGCCTATATATAAACCTGAAGATGCTGCTGTCCACGGTGCATCCCAATTAACGGGATGATGCATGATGTATGGTGTGCCATAGGTAATCCGGGGCCTCGCATTGCTGCCAATCTTCTCAGGCCTGAAACTCCCTGGCAGCAATTGTTGTGCCTCCTTCCTTCGTACAGCTTCAGAACATCTTTAATCCCCCCTTGTCGTCTCTTCTGCTGTGGTGGTTTGGTGCTACCTGCTGGGTTCAGGCCCTCAGACTGTGGGTCCCCCGGCTCTCTTACTGCTGGCTTCTGCACCCTGTGGTCAGTTGGAATAACCCTGCGTGGGATGTTGGAACCTTTCGTGCAGACCCTCGGTGGAGGCGGTGGCTCGTGCTACCGAGAGGAGGGCGGTGGAGAAGAGGGATGGGGATGTGAGATGACATTGCAGTGGGAAAAACAGTGATTTCAGCACATCAGCCAGCAAACTGCTTGGGGTTTTTAAATAGACATCACTGGAAAGAAGGTTTTTTTAGAGATGTCCATTATACTGTTAATTGGTAATTGATAAAATCTGACACAGAGTAAAGGTCTGAATCTGCATGAGGGAAGCTAAGCTTGTCCTGTAAATTACCCAACCAGAGCTTGAGCTTCCTCCTTGGCTATTCTGGCAGCAAGAATAGGTCTATTCACCTGCTAAAGTGGAAAACCATGACTGAAATGAGATTTACAGCACAGTTGTGGGAAATAATCAAAATGAGAGGCTGCCTTTTCCAACCATGAACTGCAAGCAGAGAGGCAGCCAAACGAGATGGCTGCTGTGCACAGGGCAGCCGGGGACACCGCTGCTTGCTCCGGAGCTCCCAGCAGGGCTGGCTGGTTGGGCTGGGATGCGGAGCGAGGGTTGCAGTGAGTGGGTGGCAGGTGCATCTACTCCGATGGTTCCTGGGGAATCGATACTTGGCCGAGCTTTAGGTGATGGGAGCTCTGAGATGCGCCTCTATTTTGTGGAAATCACAGGGATGGTTTGGGTTGGGAGGGACTTTAAACTCCTGCTGTGGGCAGGTATATCTTCCACTAGATCAGGCTGCTCAAAGCCCCATCCAACCTGGCCATGAGCGCTCCCAATGATGGGGCATCATGGAATGTCTCAAGCACAGCAGAAATACCCACATCAGGGAAGTACCTGTAATTGCAGTGTTACCTCAATAAGGGCTTATAAAAATCAGCTGGAAATAAGCACTTGGTCAAAGGGGCCCCTCTAGGACAGTGTGATGGGTCACTTGGTCTTTGTGGAGGAATGGTTTGAAATGTAACCTCACCCTCATGAAGGCATTTGGAAGCTTGGAAGAGCTGATGTGGCTGTTGTGTGGTGTAAGGACAATCTATACCCTGAACGAGCTCCCTGGGCACACGCACAGCCTCTGCTCTGCTCAGCACAGCTCTGCTCGCTCGCTGTTTGACATGCAGCGGCCATTGCGAGTTGTGCGCTGTCTTAATGGAGCAAAGTAAATTCCTTCAGCTCCAGAGGCTGTGGACTGGACCTGGGGAGGGGCAGCTCCAACCCCCGATAAAGCGAGGCACAGTATCACCGTTTCATGTCATGCAAAACAAAAGGTGCAATTTCAAATGCCATCCTTCAGGTGCATTGAGCAGCCTTTGGTTGTCAAAACTGGATTTCTTTAAGCCAGTGGTCCAGAATAAACTGGTAATGAAGAGTCATTTGACAGCAGGCAAGCTGGAAACATGTATATGAAAATATGTGAGCTTCTAGTTTATCATGCATTTAGCTGACTTATTGTTTCCATATGCAGCCGGGTACCGCGGGAGGAGGGGGTTCAGCAGATCTGTACTGTGGGCAATGAGGCCAGGGAAGCCCCTGGCACGGGTGAGGTGTACAGAGGGTGTTTTGGCAGCAGCACCCGTGTGCTCTGAGGCAAAGCCCATGCGCAGGGGGCTGCAGCACAGCCAGGCTTGTCGAGCTGCATCCCTGCATAACTCACTCCTCAGCTCACTTTGTATTGGGTGTGGAGCCTGGAAAGGAAGGTGTGTTCTGCCACACGTGGCTATGCTGCTGGCTGCCCGGGTGACTCGTGCTCTCCTGGTTTGGAAAGCACACCTCCCATCTAGCCAGCATGGAGGAGAAACACCCCGTTCTGGGGTTCTTACATCACTCCCTGCAGTCTGGAAGAAAGGGCTGACAAGACCCATTATTTTTCCAGTTATCCAAACTGTCCGCATCTTAACAACTTCCTACTTCAGTCGAGACAATCTGGAAAGTTTAATATCATTTCAAATCAGCGCACCAATAAAATCTGACATTATTAATATGATGTCAAGGGGTTTTCCAACTGCTTAGGGAAAAACAACGTGTCCCATTAAACAAAGCTCCCTGCATTGTGAAATATTAAGTGACTTTTCAACGAGTGCCAGCTGGAGCTATTAGTTTTCCTTTGGTGCAGTTGATGTGGAGAGGAGGTCTGCCTGAGAACCTTTTATGAAGACATTAGCTGAATCCGTGCAGCCGGGAAGGCTGCTGCTTGCCGAGGGACTGCGCTCTGTCTGGGGCTGCGTCTGCCACCATGAATTATTAAAAGCAGTAAATACATCTGGGGGGACGTGCTCCCCCCCCAGCCTTAATGCACTTGTTACGCTGGGGAGTCTGGATCATCTACTGGGAATTTGATCTGAGGTTTTAATAAGCCAAACCCAGTTCTTCATCTCCTGCCTTCTCTTCCGTCGGGAGCTGGAGACCAGGGGCGTGTTGCCAGGGTCACCTCCCACGATCTGACTCACAGCCGGCTGGGGGCCCTTGGTTCTGGGTGGTGCTGCCGGGCACTGCCTGACCGCAGCCCTGCACCCTGACCTGAGGAGCCTGGCCGGGCACTGGGTGTCAATCTGTCACCAGGGACTTCCCCAGGGCAAGCCCTGCTGCTTTGCTGGCCCTGCCTCGCTCTCCTTGGTGCTCGAGGAGCGGGCAGGAGGCCTGATGTTCCTGCAGCCCTTCCTTTAGCTCCCAGTTGTTATTGTAAAAGAAAATCACTCCATCTCTTTGTCCAGACCAAACATGTTCTGCACAAAAAAGGTGAAAAGTTTGTGGGGTTTTTTGTGGTTTTTTAAATTTTCTTTAGAACGCCTTTGGTAACACACCCGGGAGTGAGCAGGTATTTCGTGTGCTTAAGGCTTTGTGCAGCACATTAAAGCCTCGCCTCTACTCGATGTTTACAATGGGCACGTGTTGGTGCATGTTCTTAAACACACCTCTGAATTCTGGTCTTGGCTCTGCCTCCGTCTCTGGCTTCCCCACTGGTACAGTGAGCACCGCTTTGATGTCTCACAAGGGAAGTGTAAGTATTTAATTTAACTTTTATGAAGTTCTTTGACAATGTAAAGAGCACTGCATATAAAGCAGAGTTTCAGGGAAGTCGAGGCAGTGATGTCCCACTTTTATCTCTCAGAGAATTCCCACATCTGAGCACAAAGCCCTCCAACCCCCGGGGCTTCCAGACAACCGCGCTGTTGCCTTAAGGCTGTAACTATTTTTGGACGTTTTTAGCCAATTGAAACAGTAACCCCCCCCTTGACGGTGTAAGGCACCAGGATCAGGGCATTACCCAAGCTGTTGATTCCACCAGGCACCGCAGCGATGTTCAGGGCTGGAGAAGAGCTGGCTCCCTTCCCGAGGGTGCCACCAGCCCACACATGTTGCTGGGTTCTGTCTCGGAGCATCTCTCAGGCTGGGGCTGCTGCTGGGATGCGGCTGCTCTGCCCTGGCCAGATTTTGGGCCCTCTCTGGGCAGGAGCTGGGGGCTCCATGTGCTGGGCACTGATCCAGCTCCTGAGAAAGCCAGGCTCCATCAAGGAAAGCAGCCTTGAAGGAGGAGGAAGCCTCACGCTGCCTCTTTCCTGATGCACAACCTTCTTTCACCTTCTTTCTTTTAATGTCTTAATCAAGTGGCTGATAAGAGAAGTGATCCATGAAAAGGACGGGTATCTTGACAAGGCACAGAGGCTTGTGGCAGCACTTTCCCCACAGATCATCATCCTCCACGAGAGGGAGAGACAAAAAAGGCAGATTTTTGTACCCTTAAGCTTCCACCACTGCAGTTCAAAAGACCAATCTTTACAGAAAATAAATTTAAAGGAGAATTTTTGATGTATATGATGGTCTCTTGTGGTTGACAGGAGTGCTGCTGGCAGTATATGGAGTTATGCAAAGCTGGAGTTGGGATTACTTAAAAGTGTCTGTAGTTCTTTGATTAACCAGTGTGTATTTTATTTTTTATATGGCACAATCACAGCCCTACATTGATAATATCTTGCTATTATTGTTCAATACACGAAACCCCCCCTTTTTCCTGCAGCATGCAGCTGCTTTTTAGGGCACTTTTTTAAAAGAATTCCCTCTCTGCATACTAAATTTGCAGTTTTCACGGCGTGTTCGTGCGCTTGGGTGTGATGTTGGTGCCACGTCGTGTGCTCGTGGGTGTGGAAGCACAGAAAGGGATGTGTCTGTGGTGCAAACCACAGCGCTCGCTGAGGGGCTGCGCTGGACCGGAGCCTTGCAGCGCTCCCCTCCCCATGCCGAGGGGATGTTCAGAGTGATGCTGGTAACTTTTGGGGCTCTTTTTTAGTGCAGTGCTCTGACAGCTTTACCAGAAGGGCAGGTGAAGCACCAAGGGGGGGACAGCTCACCCGGGATGATGCCTGAGGTCACCAGCACAGGCAGGGACAGATGCGAGGTCTCTGCTCTCTGAAATAACTGCGTTCCCTTTGTACCCCTCATCAGCTGCCTGGTTCAGCTGTTCCCTGGGTCAGGGCTCAAGGCATGTGAGGCGTTTGCAAAACTCGGAGATAATAATAGTAAATTCCAAGAAGACAGAAGTGAGCAATCTGAGCCTGGGGTGGCTGGAAGGGGAAGTTCAGCAGCTGAAGCAAACAGAAGAGGAATGTCTGCTCGGCACAGAGTGGTGGGATGGGCTTTCGGGTGGCTGCTGCCTTCTGCTTCATCCTGTCTCTGGACAGGGAGCCTTCAGCCCCCTGAGATCTCCCCTGGGCAGGGCCAAGATTTGCTGTGTGTGCTACGTGTGCAATTAGGAGTTAAAAGTCCTTAAAACTTTTGCTGCAAAAGCAAAACTTGAAGCAAGGCTTCAAATTCAAGCTGATATCTCAGCCTGTTCTGCTTTTATCCTGTGACTTATGTTTGGGGGGGGGTGTGTGTTTAACTTCTGGCCTCTCTGCTGCCTGCAATACCAGTTCCTGGAGTGGGACTGAGCCAGAGCAGCGTTAATCCTCAGGGTCCTGTAGGATCTCTGCGTGATGCAGCGAGGCTCCGTCTCTCCCCTCTGCGGCTGCATCGCCTTTGCAGCACTGATGGCCCTAATGGCTTGTTCTTGTCAGTTGGCTGAGCAGACAGGACTCCCGGGGTATACACAGAGCCAGAGATGAGCTACATCAAGGTGTCTTATTTCCCCTACAGACTTACCTCCATCTTCCTTCGGAAAGGGGAGGGAAAAAAACAACCTGTAGGAAGAATCTTTAGCCAGCTCATGGGGACCTGCGACTGCTCGATATCAATTTGGCTTCACTAAAGGAAAGGGCTGCTTGATTCCATGGGCTGAGTTTACACAGGGACCATGATGGTGATTAATAAACAGTATATAACCACCTTGGGTCAGCCCTGGGAGCTGCCCTGGGAAAGCTGAGCAGTGCTGGGGCTGAGAGCCTGCCCCGGGTGTCCTGGGAAGGAAAGGGTGGGTGCAGGGTAGGGGGGCTGGCCAGGTGCAGTTTGTTCCGTGCTGTGGGATCAGACACAAAGGGCAGAGGGATGCTCAGTGCTTTGATTATTTTCCTCCTTTTGTAAAGCTCTCACTTCAAATAAAAATGAAGGTAGAGAGTAAATTGTGCATCCAAAGATGGGTGTCTGCTCCTGAATAGGATGGACTTAGGGTCAGTGCTTCAGCAGTGTGCCGGATTTGGGTTTCAAAAGTTCCCAGCTATTGCTGCTGTCAGATTTTTCTAAAGGGCCCAGCGTGATGACATTTACAGCCAGATTTTTCAAAAACAGCGTAGTACTTCAGATGCTGAACTCCTGAAAATCTAGTCATTTAATTTGTTAAATGAGAGCAAAGGTCTCTCCAGATAATATCCCAGTGATTGAAAGAGTTGAGCTCTTCTGCGGGCAAAGCAGCCTGTTCCAAACTGAAGCCCCTTTCAGGTTCCAAACACATTAGCCTGCAGTCACTTTAAAGTACATTATAAAAGTGGAAAGCAAATGTGAGTGAAATGCAACCTAATATCAGTTAGGCAGAATTTGCATTGCTTGTCACTTGAACGGGGGGTGTTTGGTCTGGGGTGACAACGCCTGCGCTCACCAGAGGCATCTTGCTGAAGTCCTGTGGCATTTTCTGTGCGCGTGTCTCTGCTGGAGCAGGGAAGGGTACTGCAGAAGGCTGCCTGAGTGAGCGATGGGTCTCTGAAGGCAAATAAAAGTACTTCTATGACAATTCACTCCTAAGATTTCAGGCACATCTTTTTCTTAAGAGACTCCAGTGGGCTGAGTGCTGTCTGGGGATGCACAGCTCTGACTTGGTGACTCCCTCCAGCTGCAAACCACATGTGATGAGGGCAAGGCTCTTCATCTGCCCATCCAGCTCTGCAGCGTGGGGCTGGTTACACCTGGAGCTGTTTGCAGCCTGCCCTGGGAGCCTGCTGGGTGCTGCAATCCCTGCACTGCGCCTGTACTTGGGATCAGATCCCAGTCCTGTGTCCTGACAGGGGGGTACAAGTTCATCACCTCCTTCAGCAGGCATCCCTCCCTCCATCGCCGTGATAATCCTCCAGTGGTGAGGTACCAGCTGGTTGGCACCTGCCCCTTTCACCTCTGTTTGCTCCGAGGCCAGGAGCTCATGGGCACACACCAGCCTGGGCACAACCGTGGCTGTGAGACGCGGCTGCCTCCACAAGCGCGCAGAGGGAATCAGGAAGATGCTTCTCTGAGCACCGCACGTAGGTGTAGAGTGTGTGTAAATACCAACTGATGAGCTAAGCCTCTTACTGACCTTTAACTACTTGGTAGCTGATTCTCTCCCATAATACATACCTCCCACAATTAATAGTCAATTGGTACTTAATTAATGAAGCAATAACAGTGGAACAGAACATTGTCACAGGATAATGGTCTCCCGCAGCCATTATACCGTAGCTGTCCCACTAAATCAAAATAAAGTGCGGAATTATGCCTGTTTGGAGCAGGGAGAGCGGAGTCTTCTCACGCTGGCTGCCCTCCTGCTGCTGGCCCCGGCCCGTGGCTGCCGCAGGGTGCTCCTGGCACTCGCCTCCGTGGGCGGGTAAGGCACCCGGGAGGCTCTGCTGTGAAACAGGCAGGTAATTGCAGCGAAGGTTAAGAGTACGGAACAAATGGAAGCTTTAAATAATCTTCCCCAAAGGTCTTGAGTAGCCACTTGGTGCAGCTGCAGCTGCCGGAGGGGGGATGCTGGGAGCTGGTGCTGATCACTACACGGGAAGCAAGAGCTCAGCTCACGCTAAGCCGAGTTGAACAGCACGGGTCCCGTCTCTTCCCCTGTTCTCTCCTTCCTGGTGATGACCTTCTGCTCCTGTTGGTCCGAGCAACGTGTGGGGATTTTAATGAATGATGCAAGAGCCTTTTTCTCCAGGGATAGGGCTTTCTGAGGGCCAGCAGGAGCCAGCCATGCTGTAAAACATCCCCTGCCTGGCTCCTGTGCCCTGGCCTTTCCTGAAGTGCTGCCTGCCGCATTAGAGGTGACTCCAAGCATGTGAACAACAGCTTCTTTTTCCTTCGGGTTGTGTTTGGGTTTTTTTTAAGTCCTATTTTTCTGTCTTGTCAGGTCTATTTAAGCATTTAATGAGGTGAGATAGTACCAATAAATTTAACACAGCACAATAACTCTGATGTGGGCCGCAGCCTAATAAACTTGGGATGGGAGGGCGATCCAGCCGGCGCTGGATTGCATCTGGTGTGATTGCTTTGCTCGGGTGTTCCCGAGGTTGAGCAAGGACTTTGCAGGTGCTGCCACAAATCTGAACAGCTCTGAAATCTGTTCACTGAGATGGGCTGGAGCGTGTTTCCGTAGGGCAAAGCTGTTGGTTGTTAACTGGCATCGTGGGCGCAGAGGACAGGACTCGTTTCCCCCTTTTCCAGCCCCTCTGTGTGGCATGGCCCTCATGTTGCTACCCGCTCGGAGCTGCATGGAGGCCCCTGAGGATGCATCAGCTCAAACACCTGGTGCTATAGCAAATGGAGCTGTGGAGCTGACTCTCGGCTTGAGCTGATACCTCCCCAGGGACCCTTAGAAGCAGTGTCCTCTGCTAAGGAACGGTGACTTACATGCAGGCAGGCTCAGAGTTTAGGCTGGTGCTTCGGAGCACCTGGCTCCTTTAGATGCTGGGCTTGCACCAAAACTCGGTGGCTTGTGGGTGCTTCTGCTTCCACATCTGCACCCCATGCTGGAAGGCAGCATGGACACAGAACTGTGACCTCCCGTTCCTGGTGACTGATCCCCAGAGCGATGGTTTCAGTGGCAGAGCCCTGGGGTGGAGCTGAGGACCCCTGAGCAGCTGCCTCAGAC
>VWZY01003718.1:64285-82452 GCA_013399075.1 Chloroceryle aenea | reverse complement strand
GGGTAAGGCACCCGGGAGGCTCTGCTGTGAAACAGGCAGGTAATTGCAGCGAAGGTTAAGAGTACGGAACAAATGGAAGCTTTAAATAATCTTCCCCAAAGGTCTTGAGTAGCCACTTGGTGCAGCTGCAGCTGCCGGAGGGGGGATGCTGGGAGCTGGTGCTGATCACTACATGGGAAGCAAGAGCTCAGCTCATGCTAAGCCGAGTTGAACAGCACGGATCCCGTCTCTTCCCCTGTTCTCTCCTTCCTGGTGATGACCTTCTGCTCCTGTTGGTCCGAGCAACGTGTGCATCTCTGGCGAGTGGGGATTTTAATGAATGATGCAAGAGCCTTTTTCTCCAGGGATAGGGCTTTCTGAGGGCCAGCAGGAGGCAGCCGTGCTGTAAAACATCCCCTGCCTGGCTCCTGTGCCCTGGCCTTTCCTGAAGTGCTGCCTGCCGCATTAGAGGTGACTCCAAGCATGTGAACAACAGCTTCTTTTTCCTTCGGGTTGTGTTTGGGTTTTTTTTAAGTCCTATTTTTCTGTCTTGTCAGGTCTATTTAAGCATTTAATGAGGTGAGATAGTACCAATAAATTTAACACAGCACAATAACTCTGATGTGGGCCGCAGCCTAATAAACTTGGGATGGGAGGGCGATCCAGCCGGCGCTGGATTGCATCTGGTGTGATTGCTTTGCTCGGGTGTTCCCGAGGTTGAGCAAGGACTTTGCAGGTGCTGCCACAAATCTGAACAGCTCTGAAATCTGTTCACTGAGATGGGCTGGAGCGTGTTTCCGTAGGGCAAAGCTGTTGGTTGTTAACTGGCATCGTGGGCGCAGAGGACAGGACTCGTTTCCCCCTTTTCCAGCCCCTCTGTGTGGCATGGCCCTCATGTTGCTACCCGCTCGGAGCTGCATGGAGGCCCCTGAGGATGCATCAGCTCAAACACCTGGTGCTATAGCAAATGGAGCTGTGGAGCTGACTCTCGGCTTGAGCTGATACCTCCCCAGGGACCCTTAGAAGCAGTGTCCTCTGCTAAGGAACGGTGACTTACATGCAGGCAGGCTCAGAGTTTAGGCTGGTGCTTCGGAGCACCTGGCTCCTTTAGATGCTGGGCTTGCACCAAAACTCGGTGGCTTGTGGGTGCTTCTGCTTCCACATCTGCACCCCATGCTGGAAGGCAGCATGGACACAGAACTGTGACCTCCCGTTCCTGGTGACTGATCCCCAGAGCGATGGTTTCAGTGGCAGAGCCCTGGGGTGGAGGTGAGGACCCCTGAGCAGCTGCCTCAGACACGGTGCTCCCGAGAGTTCTGCTGCACCCACCCTCAGGTGACACAGCAGGAGATTTTTGCACTGAGCTGCAGAGTGTAGAGAGATTTGTACTTTGGCTGTTTTGAATGTCTCCTGAATGAGTAACTTGGCAGGTTTGGGGTTTTTTTATCTCCCTCACTACTTGCAAATCTGTTTGCAAGCAGCTTGCTTTCTCAGAGGAGGACTTGGAACTGTCAGCTGGCTCCTGCATCCCGTTCACTGAAGCATCCCTTCCCTGACTGGCTTTGGCAGTGCCTTTTCTCCTGATTGCAATGGGTGGAGAGAACAGCAAAAGCTGAGTTTAAAGCCATTTCATACAGAGGCATCTGCAAGTTTAAGGTTTATTGTGGCACTTGGGCGTCTGTGGCTGAAGCGAAGCTGTGGTGGAGTCAGGAATAATTGTGTCTGACCGGGCAGCTGTCTCAGGACTGTCAGTCCGTGCCGACGCATGTGGCCTGGTACTGCCCCTGCAGCAGGGGCAGCAGGGGGGTAATGGCTCAATTACCCGTGGTTAACGTGGGTCCTCTACACTACCGCAACAGACAGTGGGGAAATTATACATGAAACTCTTGCTGTGCTGATGCCCTCTGTGCTGGGGGGAGGGAAGGACAGCATCCACCCTGCCCGTCGGTGGGATCCGGGCACAGCAGCAGGTCCCGCTCGCACGGATCCCATACAAATCCACTTTGTGTTCTTCTCTATTTATAGCTTTCCAGTGCCAGCCCCCACCGAAACCCATCATACTCTGTAACTGGCCTGACACAAATCTAGTTATCCCAAAAGGGGAGGGAGTGGTGAGAAGAAAGCTCATAGAAATTTCATCATCCAGCCTCGTGGAAATGTGTGGTCCAGAGCCCCCGCTCTGCAGCTCGCCTGCAGAAGCACCTTCCTTCAGCACACTTTGGCTGAGCTGCTTTTTTCCTGCTCCGAGCGCTGTGCTGAGGGACACACTGCGAGTAGTTTATTACAGCTTTCTGTTTGGTTCTGCTGTAGAACAGAAGAAATAATGCAATCATGCCTCAGCTCCATATGGTCTCGGAGGCTGAGAAGCAGAACAACCTTTTGCTTTGTTTGCATCCTCGTCGCTGGGGATGCTGCGGGGCCCGCTGTCTCTGCTGCTCCCCACGCATCGGGCACGTCGGGGGCACCCCCGTGCTCTGCCACTGGTGAGGCTGGAGAGGAAACCTCCTTGGAAAACAGACACCCCTGAGCTAAATGTGGTTTGGGTGGGGGCTCCGTATTGCTGAGAGCTGGCACGATGCTGTCACTTCTCCGGTGCACCGGGTTGGAGCATCCCACCCGAGAACGCCTGTCAGGATCACAGCCACGAACCTCGTCCTGCCCATTTCCTTCCAGCGCAGGGAATGAGGGGTTGTCACCGGGAAGTGGGAGCTGTGGGTGTGATGGCACCGTAGAAAGGAGCGGTGAGGTGACAGCTGCCCGGGGTCGCTGTGCAGGGGGTGATGAAACTCGGCGCAAGGGCAGGCCACAGACACTGTGTGCAGGGTGTTGGGTGCTCTATCCAGAGCATCCAGGCGTGCATCCAGTGCTTGGGTTTATTATTGGAGCAAGTTGCTCCAAACAAGTCCAGAGATAACTGGCTGCTCAGACCAGGGAATCTGGGTCTCGGCTAAATTAATAATTTATCCGTTCTTTGAACAAAGGGTTGAAAGGTGTGAGTCCTGTCAGGTAAGAAGCGATTCAGTACACAAAAATGCCTGAACTGCTGGGTTTGCTTGGCTTTGGAGGTCATGAACTCTGCTAAATTCTTCCAGCCTCTGGTTCTGGAGCTCCATGAGACAAACCTGGGGGAGAAGGAAAACATTCCTGATGCCCCCGTTGTCTCTGCAGAGCTGCAGCAGCAGCAAATGTTTCCAATTACTACGAGGGGTTTGCATGTGCTGGGTTATTCCTCCCAGCGCCGGAGGGTCTGAATTTCCTCACTAGTGCGGATAGAGTCTGTCAGCCGACATCGACATTCGTGTAAAAACATAACATCCAGCTTTGTCTTTCATCATAAAAATAAACTCGATCCAGCAGAAGAGACGATCAGAGGGAAGGCGAAGCAGCACTGGGGGGGTCGAGCACAGCAGATCCCAGGGGCCAGGCGGGGAGGCAGGGCTGGGATGCTGAGGACACCACCCCCTCTGCAGGGGGCTGGGGGGCACCAGGCAGGGCACTGCGCAGCTAAGGATGGGTGCAGGGAGCTGTTAAGTGTGTTAAGTGCCCTTGGGATGCTGCTTGCCTAAACTCCTGAACCCCACAGCTATAATTAGGCTGCACGCTGGAGATTTATAACCCTTCCTGGCTGCTCCGGTCATGTTTAAAGTGTCTGTGCACAGAGTCATTTCTGGGGAGCATAGAAACTGGTGTTGGGGAGGAGAACATCTGAGGTGTTGGTGTCGCGGCAGTTTTCACCCTTCTGGAGGGGGCTGTGTTTGATTGCTGTTATACTTGCCACCAAAGCCTGCAAAGCAGGAGCTGGGGGGGTCTCCAGGAGCCTGCCTCTAGCCAGAGAGAGGAAAAACTGCTGATGAGCGGAGAGTGTGGGGTAAACGATCCTCCAGAAGGCACAGAAGCTTTGGGAGGGTGTCAAGCTGCTGACTCTATTTTCTCTGCTTTGCTACTCCGCAGAGCAGGCGGAGAGAGCTGGCTTAATAGGAGGAATCAGTTGCTAGACTGGGAAAAAAAAAAGCAAAAAAAAGCCTCAGAAAACCTGCAGGATGCTTATTTGCCGCTAATGTTTTCCTGTTAGGCAAATTGACAAAATGCAAGTGGTGAATGTTCGGTGTTTTACTGAAAAGCGGGAGGATCGGGGTGAGCCAAGGCAGAGAGGATCCCACCCTGCCAGGGAAATGGGGCTGTGCTCGTGCTGGGCAGAGGAGTGAAGCTGGGGGGGACCCACAGCCCTCACTCTGGTGGGGCAGAGGGTCTTTGGATGGGCAGGAGCTGGGGATGGACTCCCCTGCCACATTTCTCTCGGCCAAGCGTTTCTTCCCAGCCCCCAGGAGCAAGAGCAGCCGAGCTCCCCGGCTGCCCGACCCCCCAAACGTGGTGGAAACACCATCTGCTTCTGGCTGGAGCCCTCCCCGGAGTGCCCCACTTTCTCCGCATCTTGATTTATTTTCTTTTTAGATCAGACTTCAGCAACTCTTCCCGTCAGCCCTGTGGCGGGTGGGGAGTGCTCTCCTCTCTAGCCTTTTGTTGCTGAAGCAAATTAAGCAGCATCTCAGCTCCTTTCCCTTCTTCCCACATGCTGCCAAGTAAACCCCGCAACTTTCTCGGGTGACGACATAAATTTGCAATGGCGTTCTACAAAAGCTCCCACCAAACCAGAGCTGCCTGGCATCTGTAACAAGCTTATCAAAGGGTTTCTTTGCAGGGAGATCTGAGCCCTCCAGGTTTTGATTCATAGCAGGTGAAGGCAGAATGTGCTGAAGCCTGATTGAAATGTGCGAGGTCAACAAAATAGAGCAGAGAGTGCACAATAATTGGGGAAGAAGCAGCAGCCTCGCTTTCTGTATGCGTTCCTGTGATCCCTCGGCTGTAATCTCCCATTTCCAAAGGGAAGACTGTCTTGCATACTTTATCTTAGCGCTCCTTTGCACCGGGGCCTCTTCTGAGGAGAGAAACCCCCAAACTAAGCCCCTCACCGACTTTAATCTCCCCCTTTCGCGCGTAGCCGAACGGGAGACGTCTCGAAGGGCTGTGTGGGGGGAGGAGTGCTACCTGCCTTTCATTGTGAGGCATCTTGCTTCTCCCCGAATCTGAGCCTTTTTTCCTTACCGAAGTGCAGGGATTTCTGGAGATGAGGAAGGAGTCTCTGTGCTCCTTTGGAAGCGGGGGGGGGAAATAAATCTCTGGAAAGATGAGGCATCGAGGCCGAAAGAGCCGGGCTCCTTAGTGCAAAACACGTTTGCTGGCACAGCTTCTTACCTTGAATTGGGAGAATTTATAGTTTTGGGGATCTCTGGCCTTTCTCGGATATTTGGGGAAGAGGGAGGAAGAGTTTTATTTTAAGTAGACGTTTTCCCCAAAGGCGGTGTTGGAAGTGCTCCGTTCCCTAACATCTGTGCAAATTAAACCCTTCCTTTGCTTTTGAGGGTGCGTTTGGGGGGTTTCCCATCTCTCCTGCGTTCAGCCTCTGAAAGGGGAATAGATTAAAAAAAAGAAAACCAGGGAAGGGGGAAGAAATCTGTCCCCTTTCCCTCCTTCCCATCTGCTGTTTAATCACCAGCTGTTTGTCCTTAAGCCTGGATTACACCTCTCCAGCAGCCCGCTCCGCACGGCGTCTCCTGCAGAAACGTTCATTTCTTCTCCGAGTTCGCCGGCTCGAGACGTGTCTGCTGGAAACGCTGGGGCATGGGGCTGTCCGTGCCTCTCTCCCCGAGATGTGAGTGTGGGGTCACTGCCTTCCCTGCTGGCAGTAAGAGCGAGCAACCCTCTGCCCTTAGGCATGTTTAGTAAATCCTGGCTGCTGCTGCTTTGTTTACTGCACTGGGGAGCAGATAAATAAGGTGGAGTTTCACACCCATGGTCCAGCTGGGAGCTGATGTGGATTGGAAAAGCTGGAGCATTCCCGGGGCTGGGCCAGGGAGCTGAGGGGGGCTTTGTGTGCCCAGCTGCTCCCTGCGCACGCCCATATGGGCGACTGCATGATGGGAGAGAGCTCGGTGAGCAAGGGAGCTAATGGTGCTGGGTGGAGGGAGAAGCCAAGAGTGATGCTGGGTTTTTAGGACGGTTGCCAGCTCTGCCTCCATCCAGAGGGCTGTAGGAGAAGTCAGCATAAAACCCAGGGATTGCTTAACTGCAGAATATGCTGAGCTCACCCAGGGAAGCTGTGGGTGCCAAGTCTGTCTTACTGAAGGACCCAAAACCGTAGGACAGGGAGCCATCAGTCTGCTCCCTCTGCTTCCCATCCTCTCTGGGGAAAGGCTCACTGGCCTCACAGCCAGCCCCGCAGCTGCCTTGCAAAGGGGAAGGGGCGTTGCTTTGCTGCCCACCTCCCTTCTCCCTGGATGTTTGCTGCTGGCAGCACTTCCAGACCTGGAGGTGCAGGGCCTGTGACTTTGGCATCGCCCGCACATGCCCCCCTCTGTGGGGTTTGCAGTTTGTGCCCCTGGCCGGTGACAGCAGCAGCAACAAGGAGGCTTCCGCTGTGCCAGGGTTGCCTGAAGACACAGCTACTGGAGCCTAATTATCACCAAACTGGATCAGTACCTGGCTGCAGCCACCATCCTGATTAACAAACATCCCCCGGCAGCCCAGAGCTGCCTGTGCAACCCGCCCGGCGAGGCTCTGTGCTCCGCAACAAAGGCGCTGGCGCTTGAAAGCGGCGACGTCTCCCTGTGCATGCGGCGAAGCGCCCAGCAGCGCCTGCTACATCATTATTAATGATACCGGTATCAGATGTAAACTATTCTTAGATACCTGTGTCAATCGGGGAGGACGAGAAAAAAGCAGAAATCCGGGGCTGCCAAACACAGCATCCAAAATATTTTTATAGATTGCATTTCAGAGCGGGGAAAGTTCAAAGGAAAGCAGGGCATGGTAAGTGGCCCGGTACAGAAAGTCAGGAATCGATTGATTTAGCCCCGGGTTTGTACTTGTGCAGAAGAAATCAAGGGGGGTGGGGGGATGTTTTTTGGGACGCAGCTCGCAGCAGAGGTGGCGGGGGGGTTCCTGGTACAGGTGAAGCAGGCGCTGGGGATGGGATGGATGTTGCCCAGGGAGGGTGTTGGACACGGTGCTGGAGATGTTCAGGTGTGGTAGGGGTAGGAGAGGAGGAACGTGATCCTTTCAAACCAGAAAGGAGCAGTTGGAGGTGAGGGCCAGGGCTAATTCTGCTGCATCAAATGCTGGTGAAGTTGGTGTGTGGCTTTAGGAGGGACAGGCACCGGTCCAGTCCCATCTGTCTCTGGTGCTGGAGGGAACATCTGGAAGAGGGGGAAGCACTCGGGCGTGCTCACCTCGTGCACTGTGACCGAAGGGTCACCTGCCTCCCTGCACTTCAGGAGCCACCTTTGAAGGGTGACTTAGAAACGAGGGCTTTTCATCTCTGATTTCCTGGGAAACCCAACAATGCTGGAGTAAGGAGCTGCTTGGAGACAGGAGGGCCATACATTCATTGGTTAATGCATCACCAGCAAATGGGAGCTTCGTTACTCAAGGGCTAATCATTTACAAGCCATACATTTAGATGTGGGGCCTTAAGTTCACTACTTCATGCCCCGAGTCTGTGCGTCGGTCTCCTGGCTTTAGGGTGGTGTTGGAGGTTCCGTCTTCATCCCCCTTGGCAGAGGAGCCTGGTGATGGAGCCCCTCTTGAAGCTGTGCATGGCGTAGGCTCCCTGGCTCTGTCTGGTACCCATCAGGGTCGGTCCCTGTCTGGACAGAAGATTCATCTTGCAGTGGGCTTGCAAGGGGGGGTGACTCTCAGGGTGCTGGAGCTTTTAAAAGCAGCTGTCCTTTGCTTTCTGCGTATGTGAAAAGGGCACAAATAAATAGAAACCTCGGCCTTTGGCTCGGAGCAGGGCTTTCCGATCTGACCCAGGAGAAGCCAAAACCCAGCTCAATTTCAAATCGCTTTAAACTCAACTTCAAATAGCTTGACATGGCTGTTGCCTGACAGGCTTGTGGCTGGAAGGTGCGAGATGGGATCACAACTCCTCAGCCCTTGGGCTGAGGTCTGGGGCACAGGCATGTTTGCCCTCCCAGTGCCAGGCGCGGTGGCTGCTGGGTTCCAGTGCTGTGGGTCCGCTCTCGCTGCCATCGGTGTGTCTGCGGGGCCACAGCAAGAGCTGGCACTGCCGCACGGTGTGGGCTCCATGGGTGCCTCACGGGAGGATCCCACCCCCCCGTGCCCCGCAGCCTCCCCGCTCCTCTCCTGTGCCTCTGCGCACAGTCCCCAGCCTCCCTTCTAAACTTCCCCTTCCGAGCGGCTATTGATTTTCCTGGCTAATGCACTGGGCCACGCCGTGCTCCACACACCAAACAAAACAAAGAGAACTCAATCAGCCACTTAAACAGAAAAAAAAATCAAACAAAACCCACCGGCTTCCCATCATAGGCTGGGCCGATCGTGCAGTTACAACTTGAAAGGGTTCCCATTGACCCATCGCACTCAGTTAAAATGAAGGGAGCAGTGCAAATACAGGCTGGAGATGGAGGCTCAGGAGAGCTCTTTCCTTACATAAAAAAAGAACATTTTGCTTTTTTCTTGTTACCTGCAAATGAGAATGAAATGCTGCTCTCCTCTGCTCTGTCTAGCGTTGTTCCAAGTGTACCAGCTCCCTTTTCCCTTAGCTAATAAGTAATCATGAAGAGGTTTGTGGCCTTGTTTGTTTATGTTTGGCCCAGAAAATGCCTTTTTTTCTCCTCTCTCCTCCTCTCCCTGCCTCATTCAGTAGAGCCTTTTCTGAGATTTATTTGTAATCCTGTAAATGCAAAGTAAATAGCTTTAATTGAATTTACCAGGCTACGGTAAGAAACTGAATCTGAGAGCAGGAATTCCATCAGCTTCTGCTGAGCAGAAGTGTCTGGGGATGCTGGATGCTCAGATATTTCCCCTTTTTTCCCTCCACCTCCCCCCTCCTAAGGAAGAAACTCTTCCCAGAGGCTCCAGGAGCTTTGCTTGTGGGGTGGTCTGAGCGCAGGTCAGGTGCTCGGTGCCAAAGGTGCTGAATTGTTACTTGGACGCTCGGGAGGGCAGGTAGTGAGCTGGCAGTGCCAGCCTCCACTCCAGAACAGCTGATTTCCATGTTTTCTCACGACTCTTGGAGGCTTCCTGGTTTCTGGAAAACACTTGGCAGGCAGGGCTCGATGCCTGACTATTTCTATCAACAGTGTCTCTGTGGAGATGTGACTGAGGTGCAGGGTTTTATGAATGGGGAATACGGGTGGCAGATGGGAAGTCGTGCCGTGCCTAAAATCCTCGTGAGGAAGGAGGGAGAGGGTGGGAGCTGGCGTTCAGTGATGCTGGAATGAAGGAGGTTCCTGCCTTGCTGGATGGGTGCCCGGGTGCCTGTGGAGCCCAGTGGGAAGCACCAGCTCCTTCGCACCAAAGCTTACGATGGCTGCTGTGCAGCAGGGCTGCTCCTCAGAGATGCCAGAAGGCCACGGTCCATAAAAGGACCAGAACAGTGCCAAAACTCAGGGTGCCAGTGTCCCCTCCTGTCTGCAGCCCTTGGCCCGGGTGGCAGCAGGTAAAGCTGCTGCAGCACCCCCGTGAGTCCTCCCTCTGCTCATCTCAAGGGGCATCATGGGGAGCAGCAACCAACCGGTGTCCTTTCTAATCCATGTTCCCGGGACCAACAAGTGCAGTAGCTGCTCTCGGGGGTTCCTGGGTGCCCTGAACTGCTCCCTGTCCTGTGCACAGGAGCAGCAGAAGCACAGTCCCAGCTGCTTTTGGAAGGACAGAGCCCGTGATGGAACGAGGTGGCTCCACTGATTGGCAGCGCTTCCCTGTCCCTCTCCCCTCCCAGCCCAGGGGAGAAGCTGCTCATCCCTGGGGGGCTCCGTAACCTCGGAGTACTTGGTGGCCAGGAGCCAGGAGCAGAATGGGTGGGACTGCAGGCAAAGCTTGGCTTTGTAAAGCAGCCTTGGCACCTTAGCCAAGATAAACCCTGGGTGTCAATGGCTCGCTGATAAGGAGCCTTGTCGTGCCCCATTTCACCCCAGTAGCAGGGGCAGGCAGCCTCCCAGTGCTCCCCAGCTCAGGTGTGGGACTGGAGTGCTGCTCCAGCCTGGCTCACCCTCCCAGGAGAAGCCCCGAGCTGTGCCGCATGCGCGGTTTTCACCCTCCGATTTGCCGTTTGCCAACTGAGATTGCTTGTTTTGCATCCATTTGGGAGGAGGTTACCCCCGCGCACCTCTTTTGTTTTGTTAGCTGCCTCGGTGAAGTCTGACAGCTTATTTAGAAGGGGCTGGTGCCCAGAGGTAGAATTGGCAAGCAGATAACTTTCACCCGACATGACAGTGCGCGAGAGATTGCGAAAATCCTGGGCGACGCTCGCTGACGTGACGGTGACAATAGGAGTTTTGTCCTCATTAGTTTTCCCGACAAAAAGGCTCCCAGCTCTGCTCAGCCCCTGCCGCATGTCAGCGGAGCAGCCTCCATCACCTCCTCGCTGCCTTGCAGGCAGCCAGCGCTGCCTGGGGATGAGGGTGCAGACCCCCTGCCCCTCCTCTCCCCAGAGCTGCTGCTCTGTTTTTGCATCTGGGGGGTGCTTTGCCCTGTGTGTGCCAGCGCTTCGCGTGGGGTGAGTCCTCACCTGCCCTGGGGCAGGAGGGTGAAAGGACGATGGCTTCCTTGCCGTTGCCACTCAGCCCAGATCTAGGAGTTACGGCAAGTGGGGTTCTCTTCTGTGAGCGGAGCAGCTTCTAAATTAATTTTGCTTACTTTTAATCTGAAGTATTTGCAGTTCCCACATGAGTTCTCCTCTCCAGCGCTGATCTCAATTACCTTGTTACGATCGGAGTGTGTGTGGCAGCCGGGGAAGGGGAGGAGTAAATCCCACCCCGCTGAGAATGGGCTGCGGGGGGATTTACGAGAGGGGTGCAGAGGCTGATTCTCCTGGGCTCGGCGGGAGGGCTGGACGGTGACAAGGGGGACACGGCTCTAGCACAGCTGGCCTCAGTACATCTGCCCTCTTACGACCATTTACTGATGAAAATCGAGTTGCTCTGTGATTCAGTGGCCCTTATTTAAGCCTTGAGACCAGGACCTCTCAGGGGACATGGGACCCCCCCTCTCCCAAGCTGCAGCCTTGGGGGGGTGGCTGCCGGGTGTCCACAGAGAACACCCCCCCAGCCTCCCCACGGGCAGAAACTGCTCCTCTGCTGGGGTGCAAGTGGGCGACCATTTTTCCTAATTAGTCATGATGTCTTGCCCATCACAGGAACGGATAGCCGGCTTTCCCTGCGGATGTGAGATGAGCAGCACTATTTATTGTTGCTCTCAGAGGAAGCTGACAACATGACAGGTGAAATATCAGGAATAATTAAGAAAAATAAGGCCCTATGTACTTTATTGCCCCGGCAGCAGGGATGTATGGCCAGCACTGGCACATCCTCGTGTGTGCCCTGCCCTTGGCTGTCAGTGAGGTATTCCCCACACTCGTGCGGTGCCTCTCGCCCGGGACGGCTGCCGCCCATCCCAGCAGGCACCCACTGGTGCTCATTGCTCCTGGGTTTAGTGGCTTAAATACCCAAAGGCACCTGCTTGGTGCCTCGGTGCTGGGCTTCAGCCAGCAGTTGGAGGTCTTGGCTCTGAGACTTGAATATGTTGGGCACAAACATGTGTTGGGTAAATAGTATTTTCCAGTGAACTCTTTACAAAAGAGAGGAAGGAAAAAAAGAAGCAGTAACCTGCATATGACTTGGGGATTTTAGACTTTTCATGTATTGCCTAGTGCTGGAAAATGACTGGGAAGCAGATCCCACTGAGATGTGTTGTCTGAAGGGGCCTCCCACCCACCTTCTGCCTGATGGGAAGAGCTCTTGGCTATGTTAAGGGAGAGGAGCATCCCTGGCTTTGACCCAGAGCTCGTTGCACCATCCCTGCTGGAATCGATGACGGATGACGCACTGGGGAAGAGGGGAGCAGCTCTGGTGACCCGGTTTTCCATGACGGCGTTACCCTTGTGCCCTGGGCACTGCTGGGTCCGCTCGGGCTAATGCCAAGCTCTGTATCCTCGCTGGGAATGAAGTTAGAGCTGCAGCTCGCCCGTGCTGGGAGATGTGTTTGCTTATGAGGCAGGACAGCTGGGGAGCTCGGGAACTGTATCTACCCAAACAATGTGAAAATCCGATTACAGCAAGTGTCACTGGGCATCACTTAACTCTTCCTCTGCAACCCCGGCCTCGCCTGACAGGCATAATAGATCTCCTGGATACATCTTGCGTCGAAATAAAATGCCTAGTCAAAAGTGCTTAAAATCCCTCAAGTTTGGAGTTTGCTAATCGCGTCTCTCGCTCGCGGGCCCCGCGTGCTTTTGGGGCTGTCCATCCTACATTAAGCCTCATTAAGCCTGTGCAGCATCTCTCCCAGACGTGGTCAGGAAAATGTCTCTTGGTTTTTTTTTTAGGCACTTAGGAGAAAAGCAATTGTACGTCGTGGTCCTCATCTTGTCCCCTTTGACCGCGTGCGCAGAGTTCTCACTGGCAGTTTTTAGGAGGCTTGTGAAAGGGACCTTTTGTTGGGGGGGAGGAAGCCAGCAGCAAACAACTCCCGAACTGGGAAATGCTGCTCTTGGGGCACTTATATTTAGCTCCCTTGCAGCACTGTCCCTTCAATTTGCGCTCACCCTTTTGTCCCTTTTAACTACCAGCACCGAGGGTCTAAAAGAGAAAGATACCAGTGAGGAACAGGCAGCTGCTGCTTGCGGAGGTGAAGGTATTTTTAACACAATGCCTGAGAAAAAGGAATTTGTTTCCTCCGACCTTCAGTCGGAGTCAGCACTGTGAAGGATCTGTGAAGGCAGGCGAAGCCCAGGCACTCCTATTAGCAGAAGCATCGCGGGCAGCAGCGGAAGCAAAATCACGTACAAAAGATGAAGAGGCAGGCTGAGGAACCAGGGTGGAGGGTTGCCCTGGCCCGGTGGCCTGCGATGGCTCCCTGGTGAAGGCAAGGTGCTGCCAGGCACGGGCACCCGTGTGAAACACGCAGGGTGGCTGGGATCCCAGCCCAGCCGAAGGAGAGGATGAGGGCTGACTTGCAATGAGAGCCAGGTCCCCGCCAAAACTGAGACTGTTTTTTGTTCTTTTAAATATTTATAGAGCACTGTAGTACCTTGTGCTGCAGCCTGTGTTCCCTGAGGCTTCGGTACAGGAAAAAATGTCCAGAGCAGGCTTTGCATCTTCTGTGAGATGCTGCTTTGGAGTCTGACCTTGAGGATTTGTCACCTCCCTTGTTTTGCATCGGGGACCAACGGGTCTCGCCTCTGTGACGCGTCCCCTGGGCAGGGAGGGGACGGGCAGCAGTGGCCTCCACTGTTGGCCTCAGTGGAGGAGCAGGGTCTGAGAGGTGTGGGATGCACTTATGCCTGGAAAGGGCAGCAGTGGGGATCCAGAAACCACGTTCCTCGTGTACCCAGTCCTGGCATGCTGGCTTTGCCCCCCCCATCCCGGGGGGAGATCTGCTTGGTCCTGCCCGAGCATCTCCATGAGACGCGTCGCTCTGCAGCTCTTCCTCACCCCAGCTGTGCCCGCTGCCAGGCGAGTTCTCAGAACTTGCCCATCCTGCCCTGGAAAAGCTTTTTCTCCCCTTTACAAGCTTTGAAATGTTTGCTTTCTGTATCAGTAGCCGGCTGGTATCAAGTTGGAAAAGTCTTGAGTTTAACTGTGCAATTCCTCAATTCTCTGAGCAAATAAACCCGGGTAAGACCCAGACCCTCGAAGCTCATTGTAATTTAATACAGCTTAAAAGGTAAACATCCAAGAGTTGCGAAGGAAATATCATCAAAGCCATTGATTTTTTGTAGTGACACTGTGTCTTTCTGAATAATTCCCAATAATGAGAAAATGTGAGAAAATTGAAACCTGTTTGCAGCTATTATAAGCTGAAATGGTCAGATAAATAATTAGCAAGCCACTCATTTAAGCTCTGCTTTTCCAAGCAAGAAGATCCCTATTTTTTGAGCAAAGGTGCCACACCAGGTAACTTTCTTTTTTTTGGAATGAAATGCAGAAAGCAAACCAGTCCAGGCAGAATGGAAGATGGATTTCTTCCACTGGAAGGGCAGGGTGCTTGACATGGAGAGAAAACAGGCTTTTCCAAGCTGCATCTCTAGTAGTGCACATCTTCTGTTCGTTTATGGTTTCCAGGGGTCCTGCTGTTAAACCCTACCCTGAGCTTCCCCCGTACCTCAGGGAAGGTGTGAAGCAGGGTGCCCAGAGCCCATACAGCCGCACGCCCTCCCCTCACCCAGCGCTGCTACGGGACCCTTGGCAGGGGAAGCACAAGTCAGCACAATGCCAGCAGTAAACAGAGCTCTTGAAAACATTTCCTCCTAATGAAAGCAGCCTGGGAAGCGAGCGCTTGGCTGTTGCTCTTAAGGAACGTGTTTGTAGTTGAATTTGTTTAATATGGGCTGCCTGTGATGCCACAGAGGATACTTTTAAAGAGCCGTTAGCGTTGTGCTGACTTCCTCTTTACATTTGGAAAGGACAAAGTACACGAGTGAAAAGCTTTAAAGAAATAGAAGCAATTGGTTATTGCTTCCCTGTGAGCGCACGGAGAGGAGATGCTCGTGCCGAGCTGTGCACTGGGCACCTTGCACCGTTCCTGCTCGGGCTGGTGGTGGGTCACGGCTGCTGGCTTTGTCCCCGTGGGCCAGCTGCACAAACACTATCTAACCCATCTGACCCCCAAATGGAGCGGGTCTCGTCCCATCACCCTGCCCCCTGAAACCTCTCTCGCTGTGCTTCTGACGAAGGAAATCGGTTCTTATTTGTGCTGCAAGGTCCTGCTTGCTGCCTTTGTGCCTAATGAAATCTTTGGCTTTATGAAGCAAAAAGCCACCTCTGGGGTCCTGCCCGGGCTGTGAGCGGGCACGCAGACCCCAGCCCCTGTACACCCGCTTCCCCCCTGGCCGCTTGCCGGCCACTGCGGCTGTGTGCTGCACCACTCTGTGGGCTGGAGCACTGATCCAACCTGCCACGCTTCACTGGAAGAAAATGGTTTCTGTTTTAATTTCTATTAGGTCTAGGAGAGTGACTTTTGCTTCTAACCTGGAAACCAAAGGTGCAGGGTATCGGGTGCCATTGGGCTTGTGTAATTCATGCTCTGTAATGCTGCAGTCATGGCAGACGCAGGAATTGAGTGGTGCATGTGAAAATTATATACTGGAGGGCAAGAAAGTGAGGCTTCTCGTTTCCCTGGTGCACAAAATACCTGCCTGATGACAGGTCCTGCAAAGGCTTCTAGAATTCTTTCCTGACAGGCACGTTCGGTGCCCCCCGCAGAGACGCCCCGCTCCCGACATTCAGGTTTGTCTGGATTCTCTCGTGCAGCCGCTGCCTTCCCGATGTCAGTGTTCCAGGCAGGTCTCGTAGCAGCTCTTGAAAGTGCGAGAATAAGGTGGCCAGGAAATCAGGATGCAGCAGATACCACTGCCCGTCACATCAGGGCCACGCTGCCGCTCGGGGCAGGAAGCCACCAGTTATTGTTAATGCGGGGGCCAGCTCAAAGTGGATGTCCTCAAAATGCAGCCGAGCCCTTCCCCGGCCCTTCAGACAGAAATGAAAAGGCTTTCATGTTCTGCGGGGGTGGAGAGCACAATTTGTGATGACCTGGCTCTGGCTGGTATTCGAAAGGTCACTTTGAGTACGACGCTATCTGAGCCCATTGATTTTAGAAGGGAAAAAAAAAAGCCCCCGCACTGGAGAGAGGGGGAAAGCGGGGGAGAGGAAGCGAAAATAGCTCTGGCAACAGTCATTGTCTAAAACCAACAAAGAGGCACTGAAAGGCTCCCTGCTCGCTGCTGTCAATAGCCACGGCAAGGGCACCGGCTGGCACAGTCGCGGCCGGTCCGTGCCGGGCGAGGAGCCTCCGCTCGGCTCCTGCCACCGCGGGCGGCAGAGCTCTGGAGTGTGGTGGCACCAAGCTGAGCTCCTACAAACTGAAACGTAGTCTGAGGGGCCTCACCCCCCAGCCACGGCTGGATCATTATCTTGAAAGCATCCAAGGCCGGAAAAGAAACGATTTGCCCTAAATTGCTCGGCCGGCTGTCAGCTGGTTTGTGAGCATTAGTGAATAATAAGGAGCGAGAGCAGCATTAGCCCCGCATCCGTGCAGCCATCTGTCACGTAACGAGGGAAGTATCGGCACGTTGTCATGTTTCAAAAGCTGCTGATCAATGTTTTAAAAACAATAACAGCCAAACTCCGCCCGTGAGGGCCCGGAGGCACGGTGCTGCCTGTGCAGCACGGACCTGGCAGCGGCCGTGTGGGGACCCAGCCTTTGGAGCTGTGGCACAAACCTCACTGCAGGTGTAAGAAGTCCAGCAGACGAGCAGACCGCTGAGGAGAAAAGAGGTGCCTGCTCATGAGAACAGAGTTTCAGTGAGGGAGACCCGGGTGCAATTTGCTCTATTGTCTTAATTTCCATGGGGGACTGGCCAAATCGATGCCCTGTTTGTGACGTGGGCACAGCAGCATCTGGGAGATGCTCCGGGGATGGTAAAGGCGAGTGGCAGTCACAAGCTGCTCGACAGCCACCATCCCGGGAGCAGTGTGAGAGCGGTGGGTGGGAGAAGGCTGGCGACCACCACCTCTTTGTTTGTGTCTCCCGAACTGATTGCAGCATGCGGCGGTAGATGTTTTGGTGATTGAGAGGGGAAAGGGAAGGCTCAAACTTGTAACTAGGTCAGTCAGGAGGGAGAAAGTGAATTTTGCCCTGCCCAGCGGGTGAGAAAAGGCTTTGGGGAGAAGGCGGAGGCAGCATCTCCTGGCCTCCGGGTATCTGGAGGGAGAGTAATGAGAGAGCAGAGACGGCTCTTCCAGCGGGCTCACGCCGACAGGCATTTCGGAAAATGGTGTTTTCTTATTGACTCGGTAGGGGAGAGAACAAAAGGATCTCTGCTGTTAAAGCCAGTGACAGGAGACCCTTTGCTCCTGGCACAAACCCAGGTGGTCCCTGGTCAGTGGGATGGACCGAGGGAGGCAAAGCTCTGTGCTGGCAAAAGGGGACTCGGGAAAATCAGTGGCTTTATTGTTCCCATTTCCCTGAGCTCTTCCAGGTTTTGGATACATGAAGGAGAGCAAGGCAAGGCAGAGATTATAAATGTGATGGATCTACAGGAAAAGGAGAGGTCTGAAGGGTTGAAATTCACTGTAAAGCCTGGCCCAGGAATGACCCTCTTCCTCCTCCTCCTCTGGATTTTTTTCATCTTATGCAGAAAAATGCAGCTGGTCAGCTTGACAAGTGGAAAGCGAAGCTTTGTCATTAATGTGCAACGCTGAAACAATGATGTATGGCTGGCGATAGATCATGTTGGGTTTCCGGAGAGCAGGCAAGATGAAGGCATGAGACTAATTCATGATGCATGAACGCATTGATCTTCCTGGCTCTGGAAATACAATGTAATGAACCCCCGCTAACAGATCATTTTTATGCCACTGCACTTCACTAATATCTAATGATTTCACCTTGCTCTGAGATAAAATATAATTGTATGGGAGTTCCAGCTTTGTTCTTTAATACTCGCGTAGAGTTAACGAATTATGTTTTGCTCTGTAGCTGTCGGCAAGTTGAGACAAGCTTACAAAAGCCCCGCAATTACTGGGCTGTATGCATGTTTAAAACCTGGGTGTATGTGTGCGCCCGTGTGTGTTTATAGCTGCCAGGGACACGATGACTCAGTGCCTGGGCACTCAGGCTGGTGATGAAGGGCACTGCCAGGACGCTGGGGAGCTGGTGTCTGTGCTCGGGGATTTCTGCAGCTCCTCTGCCCAGCCGGCGCTCGGGGAACGGTGGTAGCTTTGCGATGGAGGCTACCTGTAAACACGTCGCTTGCTGCATCCCAGCTGGTGGTTTGAAAGCACAGCACTCCTTTTGTTGTTTCCAAAGTCCGTTGTTCTTTTGAAGATCAACCAGCCCTGCTTTGCCCTCCCAAAACCACGCCGTGTTTCTCACCCAGCCGGGCAAGGCATTTTGCTGAAGAAAAGAAGTTTGGGGGCCTTTTGATAATACTCTCCTGAGTTCTTTGTACTTTGCCCTAATGAAGGTACACATCAGGATTTTTCCTGCTTATTATTTGTCCGTCAGCAAGAGCTGTCCCCCTTCCAAGCCTGCTTCAGTGCCCGTGGTTTGTAACCCTTTCTGATGATAAACAAGTGGGATGCTTCTCGGTGAGAATCGGGGCAGGCAGG